>ML782578.1:241630-286793 GCA_009831015.1 Picea engelmannii
TCAGCTATCTAATCATCAACCAAAACTTGTATTTATATTACAGTGGGTTTCTGTTCCCAGATCCTATGATTAAGGAACAGAGTCCTTAACAAACTCAACTGACCCCTATGAGTCATCAGTGACTCACTAATCATTAACAAACCCTATCTTATCTTTTTACAAGTGGAAAGGATCTAGAATCCTTGCCCATTATCCAAAACAACAATTTACACAAGTGTGAGACCCTAGGTCTCCTTTGATTTACTCAACTTTGATGAAGTCATGGGTGACTTCATTTTCATGAGCCTATGCTCCTGCATCAAAAAATAAGAACAAAAATATCAAAACAGAAGAAATTTCTTGAAACAATGACCTCAAAGATCAAATGGAATGGTGCATAGATCTCTGAATTTCCTTACAACAACTTTCATTCAATCAGATAAGTGAAAAAGCAGTGGATCGACTCCAAATATCAGGGAAGAAGAGTGACTCAAATTAAGGAAGAAATCTGTCAAAAATCCAAACAAAACATCATCAATTCTTAGAAATCAAAATGTTAGAGGCCAAAAACAAGGACACACTGAGATGGTAATAACCCCGAGCAGATGAAAAACAAAAACTAGACTCAGATATCAACTCCCCAAAAGGTTTTTAGCAGAAAAAAACCAACACTCTGGTGTCAAAGGCACCAGAGTGTTGCAACGCTCTGTAAGAGCCTGCAAGGGAGTGCTAGCACTCTTGTTGTAGAGGCAGGGGACCGTTGGCCTCTCATAAGAACAAAAAATTGCCCAGAACTAAAAAAACGCACGAAAATCCAGAAATTGAGTGTGTATGGAATGAATCCAAGAGCCAACAACACATCTAATAATTAGAAACATGACATGAATAAGATCTAAAGGTGAGAAAGGGCCAAAAACAAGACCAAGGAAGGAAACCAAAACTGAAATCTTCTCTCCCCAGTGAAGTCGCCAATTTCTGTTACAGGAAAACCCCCCTACGGATAGGTGAACTTCCTCTTGGATCTAGACCCCTATAACCAAGACACAAAGGTGCTAACTTTGGTCACTGACATCCCTTTAAACCTAGCTAAACTAATCTAGAGAGAAGAGGAAGAAGATGTAACTTTTTATCTTGTTTGTCCTCGCTTAGTTCCAAGTTGATCTTTGATCCACAAGCTATTCAACGGGTCCTACAATCCAATCAAAGACAAAGCATGCTTCCTATTCTACTACGATTGGTTTGAAAATAGATCTATCCATTAAAGACAAGTTCATGTAGGCAGACACAATCTTGAAGGAAACAGGCCAAGAACATGTATTAATGAGAACTCAATAGAGATACTTACATACCTTTGATGTAGATGCAACAGCCTCACCAAGCTCTCCTTGTCCAAACCCTTGCTCAAATGATCCACAAACAAAATTACTATGTTTCACTGATTATCTCCCTTATGAGATCATAAGTTTGATGCCTTCAATGTCCTCCCTTTTCACCATGAAGAGGCCTCCTTATATAGGATTGGAGAGGCCTAACTACCTTAGAGATTCTTGGGATAGGTTGAGGTTCTTTCTCCATCAGTTGTGGATCCTCCCTAAGATCCAGCCTTGACCTCAGATTCGAATCAAACTAACTCCAGAGATGAGGGGGATTTTTCCCTAATTTTCCTCAAACAGCCTAGCACTCCCCCAGAATGGGGAATAGAGTGTTGCAACGCTCCTCCAAAGGAGGGAAAGGAGCGTTGGCACTCCCTGACAGTGGGTAGGGGAGTGTTTCCCTTTAAAAATAACTTTTAAGTGGTCTTTTTCATGGTAAAAGATTTGTACTCTTTGTCATGTGATTTTTCTTTCTTAAAACAGTCTTTGAAGTGTTCGTTGTGATGTCATTCAAGACACGACATAGGAAATATGATTGTATGATGTATGCGAAACTTGCAACACTTGTGGATAAAATGTGACACTTGTAATGACGACAATAGGTCATCATTGAAATGAGTAATTTTGATGTGTAACAAACTTTGTATAAGCTGCAAGGAAGCACTATTATTGATGGGTGTAATAGTTCCATTGTTCCTGATATTGGATTTGAAGAAGAAAGAAATCATATAGTCTCTAGAGAAAAGGTTATGTTGTGGCATCAAATACTGGGGCATATCGAAGAGAAGGGTTTTTGACTACTACACGATAAATGTATGGTTGAAGGTATGTCTAACTTCTCTCTTGATTTTGATTTCTGTAAACATTGTGTAAATGGGAAGAAAAATCAGGTAAGATTCCCCTCTGGTGCAACGAGGGCAGAATAAATTTTGCAGTTAGTTCACAGTGATGTTTTTGGACCTGTGTCGGTTCCATCATTAGGAAAATTTGTGTACTATGTCTCATTTATAGATGACTTCTCGAGGAATACTTGGATATATTTCTTGAGGAATAAATCTAAATTCTTTGACAGGTTTAAAGATTTTAAGGTTCTTGTTGAGAATCAAACAGAGAAAATAATTAAGGTGTTGAGGACAGATAATGGTGGAGAGTTTTATGGGAATTAATTTGAAGAATTATGTAAGAAGTGAGGAATAGAAAGGAATAAGACTACTCTATATACACCTCAGCAGAATGGAGTTGCAGAAAGGATGAACAAGACGCTGATGGAAAAAACAATGTGCATGCTTAGTTGTGCGGGTTAGGGAAAGAATTATAGGCAGAGGAAGTAGGTATTTCATGTTACCTGGTCAACAGATCACCCTCATCAGCGTTGGATGACAAGACTCCACAAGAGGTATGGATTGGTAAGAAACCTTCTCTCACACATCTCAAGGTATTTGGATGTGAGGCCTATGTTCATATTCCAAAGGAAAACATGAGTAAGCTAGATAAGAAGGCTGAAAAGTGTATCTTTATTGGGTATAAAGATGGTCTCAAAGGTTATAAGCTTTGGAACCCAGAAACTACGAAGGTTTTGTATAGCCGAGATGTCATATTTAGACAAATGAAGGATGTTGTTAAATAGGAAGTCCTACCAAGTAAGGAAGAATCAGATAAAATAGAGTTTGATTTAAAGGATGATGAATCAGACTCTATAGAAGAACATGAATAAGAAGAAGAAGATAGGTATACTCCAGTATTGAGGAGATCGGTTCGGGAAATAAATCTACCGAAAAGGTATAGTCCATATGATTTTCGTTAAAAATTTTCTTTGTCTATTACTGATGATGATCCTAGAAATATCAGAGAGGTAATGGATTTAGAGGATGTAAAGCTCTAGAAAAAGGCCATGGATGAGGAAATGGAAGCCTTGGATAAGAATGAGGCTTGGGCTCTAGTGGAGTTGTCGACTAGAAGAAATCCCATTAGCAAAAAATGGGCATTTAAAAAGAAGTTGAATGCAGAAGGCAAAGTGGAGAAATAGAAATCTTGGTTAGTAACAAAGGGTTATTCCCAAGTTGAGGGAATTGATTTTGGTGAGATTTTTTCTCCTGTTTCCAAGTTAACTTCTATAATATTTCTATTTAACTATTGTTGTTGCATTTGATTTTGAAGTAGAACAAATGGATGTGAAGACAACATTCCTACATGGGGATCTTGAAGAAGAAATCTATATGAAGCAACTAGAAGGATTTGTTGTGAAGGGAAAGAAGGAACTGGTATGCAAGCTGAAAAAGTCCCTGTATGGTTTAAAAAAATCACCAAGGATGTGGTATCAAAAATTTGATACTTATATGTTGGGACTTGGCTTCACAAGAAGCAAAGAGGATCATTGTGTGTATTTTAAATTAATTGGTGATCATTTGATTTATTTGGTCTTGTATGTGGATGACATGTTGTTGGTAGGAAACAACAAGGATATTATCCAAGATGTGAAAACTCAGTTGTCCTGTAAATTTGACATGAACGATATCGATGCTTCAAATTTCATTTTGGGCATGGAAATTAAAAGAGATCGGAAAAATATGAAACTCTGGTTAAATAAGAGAAAATATGTTGAGACAATATTGCAGAAGTTTAATATGCAAGAATGTAAACTGGGCAAGGTCCCTATTCCTATTGGTGTAAAGTTATCTGTGGATCAGTGTCCTAGGACACATGAAGAGGAGGAGGACATGCTCGTGTTCCATATGTGAGTGTAGTTGGTAGTATGATGTATGAAATGGTATGTACTAGACCGAACATTTTAAATGTAGTGGGAGTTTTGAGTAGGTATATGTCAAAACCGGGGAAGGAGCATTGGACAACTGTAAAAAGGGTTTTCAGGTATTTGTGTGGAACTACTAGCTATGGATTGTGCTACCAAGGAAGATTAGGATTGGACAGATTGTTGGACATACATGGCTTTGTTGATGCATACTGGGCTAGAGATCTGGATCGTAGGAGATCTACAAGAGGGTATGTGTTTAACCTGTTTGGAGGAGCAATCAGTTTGGATGAGAAAAAGACAGGTTGTAGTGGCGCTTTCAACTATAGAAGTTGAATACATGGCAGCCACTCATGCAAGTAAGGAAGCAGTATGGTTACAAAGATTATGTTCATGTATTGGGTTGGTACAATAGGTTGTAATGATAGATTGTGACAATCAGAGTGCAATTTTTCTAGTGAAGAAACCGACTTATCATTCAAAGACAAAGCATATTGATATTCAATATCACTTTGTGAGAGACATGGTTGAAGAAAATAAAGTGTTATTGATGAAGGTGGACACTTCGAAGAATGTTGTAGATTCATTAAAAAAATATGTGAGCACTGAGAATTTCTCTTAGTGTAGAGGATCCATGAGAATTGTTTCCTTGGATTATTGACTATGTAACCCTATAACCCTTCGTATGCAAAGAAAACAACAGGTGGGAGAATGTTGGGTATGTGTTATATTCTTTGCATGACTAGTCGTAGTGTTTGCTACGTTGCACCGGGCACGTAGGGGGGTCGTTAGGCCTTCCCTTGGGGGGTCACAGGGGGGTTATATGCTGTGTAGGGGGGTTATAGCCCATAACCCCCCTTGTGCAGGGGTTCAGGGGAAACTCCCTCGATAAAAAAAATTACCTCGAGAAATGTGTCACATTTTTGCCTCGTTTTTTGTGTCACCTCAATTTTCGTGTCCATTGTTGGGTGGTTTTTCGGCACATGGTTTTTTTTTATGGTTTTATATTTTCGGTCAAGGAATTAAGGTTGTTGACTAATATGGGTCATTGGGTTAGGGTTTTGGATGTCTATGGCTCCTATATGTATATTGTATTGTAAACATTGTATCATGATGAATGAATATAGAATATGCTCGTTTTCCTCATTTGGGTTTCCAGGGGAAAAATATCTGTGTAATGTGTATATTTTCTGTTCTTTTATTGAAAATCTATTTGCACTAAAATATTGTACAAGGTTAAAATCTGCAGTCATGGATAGGGAAGCCACGTAGGCTAGAACCTGTATGGACAAGTCCATCTGGGTGCCATGTGACATGATGACGTCACCTAAGAATAATGCCTAAGAACTTCCAGAGGGAATAACTTTCTGTCCAGAGCTCAAAATTGAACATAAATACAATTGTTGGAAATCTCTTGAGGAGTAGAATCAATTTGCAAGATTCAATTCAGAGTTAGAGGTAATTCTAAGAAATATGGTTTGGGAATTTTTCATACATCCCACCATCCTAATGAAGCTTAGAGGGTTGGGTGTGTTTCATAAGGATTGAGGTAATGGAATGAGGAAGCTTGGGAAGGCCAGACTCCTTGTAAAATTCCCCCAAAATCTAACTTCAAACCAATTTAATTGCCCATTAAAATCGTTGAGGTTGAGACAAACAACACCTAGGCTACCAAAAATCCCCAACGTATAAGAATCTAGAGACCAAAATGAGACCAAGGGATGGAAAAACATCAAACAAAAATAGACCTTAAATAGACTCACACAAATTCCATGGAAGGTAAGATTTTTCCACAAAATCAAATCTCCATACCCAAATTTGAGACCCAAGCCTACACAAGCAATGTCAACAAATAACCCAATGAGGTAAATCAGACATACTACTGATGTTATCCCCACCAAAATGAAGCTGATTTGATGCCCAAAACAGTTTCATACACTGTCCATTATCCCACAACTATTGCATACTATAATTCTATAGTCTTCAAATGGTGTGTCCAGTTTTAATGTTCACATTCTAAAAGTTCTATGGGGCATCCTCCAAGCTCCCATGTCCATTGGTTCCTTGAGTTGGTGGACTGTATCTTCTTCCTTGAAATTAGTCTATGCGGAGTTGTCAAAGGCCTAGATGTTAGAGGTTGAAGACATGCTTTCTTTCCAAATATTCAAAGCCAAATTCATAACCATGTCACCCTCAACTTCAAGAAGACTTATCCTTTATTTCTAGTTAATCAACATGTGCATAATGTTGGCATGTTGTAATATATAGTGGTGTTCCAATTCATTGATCTTTGAAGTAATTGACAAGAGATTTTTTTGTTGAAATGGATTGCTTCCTCATGTCTCCTCGATATTCTTCTAAACTTAGAGAGATCCATGTTATCCATATTGTACTTCTCCATTTTCTAGAATTTATGAAGGAAGTCCTAACAGGAGAAATTCTAGAAACCTAGACCAATAGAAAGGAATCTCTCTTGAAGTCTGATTACTTAGTCCAAACTTGAAACATAGTTAAAACCGGAGACAAGTTTTTTCACTTCAGGAAATTCACCAATATTTAACTCTAAGAAATTTAAACCAAGAGAGTAATTCCATATTGAAAAACACCAGAAAGAAAAATTTTGAAATCTTGTAGAAGACGAGGTATAGAAAAGGGTTACGACAAGACAATTATTTTACGATTTTCACCTAGTTCCTGCTCAAAAATATTTTAACTTCCAAAAATTGATGATTGTTGGCTCAAACCTAGGAACTGGAATAGTCGAGGCATAATTCACCAAGATGAACCAAGGAAATATCTTATCTATAAAATTCAAACAAAGAAGACTCACCTCACCTTTACATATGGGAAAATTCCATCATGCTAAGAGGCAAAAGAGAACCCACAAAGAGAAACCAAAGGACTAAGCTAATGGGAGGAGTTAGCCTCATAAGGCTAGGCTCCTTCTCAAATTCCCCCAAAATGCAACTTTAAACCAATTTAACTCACCCTTAAAATCCATGAGGTTGAGACAAACAACACCTAGGCTACCAGAAATCCCCAAAGTATAAGGCTCTAGAAACCAAAATGAGACCAAGGGATGGAAAAACATCGAACATAAACAAACCTTAAATAGACTCATATAGATTCCACATAAGGCAAGATTTTCCCCCAAAATCAAATCTCCAGACCCAAATTCGAGACTTGAGCATACACATGAGGTGCCAACATATAGCCCAAGGAGGTAAATCAAACATACTAGTGATGCTATCCCCACCAACACAAAGTCGCTTTGAAGCCCAATTTTGTCGCCTACACTCTCCTTTATCCCATTACTAATGCACACTATAATTGCAGAGTCTTCAAATCTCGTGTCTAGTTTTAATGTTTGCATGCTAAAACTATTATAGGGAATTCTTCGAGCTCCCATATTGAAGCAAGGGGGATGATGCTTTGTCCACTTGCATTTTTCACATTTTCTCATTTTGGGCCTCATATAGCTCTACCCATTTTATTGCGTGTGTATGTGTGTCTCCCAACTACTCTATCTCATTTTTTTTTTGTGTGTGTGTGTATTACTCCCAAACACTCTAGAACACTTTAAAATAGTGTAATTTGATTTTGACTTCGCTAAGTTTAAGGTTCAAATATAATTTTTTTTATTAAGTATTTATATTCTTATGCTTGTTTGGGAGGTTTCTCTTACTTATAAATTTGGGATTACCACCTAATTGTTCACCATTTTACTCATAATAGTCTCAATAACCCAAGGTAATCTCCAAACCACCCTCCTAAGAAAGATCCAACAAGGAAGCTTGAATGGTGGGTTTACCTCTACACAACTTGAGGAGAGTGTTGACCCTATTATATAAATAAGGCCCTGAAAGGTTTTATTGGGCATTAGGGGTGTTTTAGTAACATAATACAAAAACAAAGCCTTGAAGGGCCTTGTTGGGTTTTAGGGGCATTCTAGTAAGACCTTAAAAGGTCCAATGATAACGCAAGTCTCCATCTCCTTGTTGACCCTCATTTAATAAAGAGGAACCAATTATTAAGTGTAAGTACTTTGCTTAAGTAAGACTTTGCAAGTAATGCTTTGCAAAGCCCTTAAGGAATAAAAAGTTCACTCTAGGTTTTGAAAAGCATTATCGCTAATCGATTAGCATATTTCTTTCTTGAAAAGCTTTGAAATTCTCCATTCCAATTCACCCCTCTATCTACTTAAAAATAACCAATAAATAAATTCAACCATCCATTTCCTTATAAACTTTTAAAAATTTGTAACTTTAGCATAACCCCATGAAAATTCACAAACTTATTAAGTCTCATAACATTTGATAGTGACAAGCACTATACCTACTTTAATTAAAAGCTGCATTGCCTGCATAGATTGTATTTTTAATGTTCCCACAAAATGTAGGTATGTGCATTGTGATGATGTGATTAATCATAGATAAGAAAAGTGGGTCCATATGTTTGTTTGGGGGGGTTCAAGACAAAAATGAAGCTAAATCTGGATTATGATTGAATGAGCAGTCAATGGTATCTACTAATTTGATGATGCCATGAATCCATTTGAAGAGTTGGGGGAGCAATGTAAAAACGTGGGCGGGCCATGTTAACCACCGACCACATTACCAATGAAAGTCTTTAGTCGTGGTACAACATAAACATAAAGAGGATGTTGATGTGGAAGTAACATGATTATGTGAAATGAATTGGGATTGATCCAACTTTAAAAGATGTTTATATTAATTTTTAAAATGCATATTTATAAATGGTTTTGTAATTAGGGTTGTAAGTTTAGTGAGTTTGATTGTGGATAAAATTTTATAGTTAAGCATACTTGAGTTAAAGACGTTTTGGGATGGGTGATCTCTCAAGAAGTTTTGGTTATCAAATACAAGTCTTAGAGGTGATGATTAATGCTATGCGATTTATTTCGCTAGTTTTAATCTCACTTCTTCACCCCTATGAGCATTACTCGATGCAATGAGTGTTATATGGACTCTTCAAAATCATGAGAAAATTGGTTATTTGCAACTAATACTCATGGATATGGGTCATAGATTAATGACTTACTATACGTAAATAATCCCGAAAATGATATGTCATATGTTGGACTGTGAAAGCCTCTGCATGCTTAAATAAAAGAGTGAAGAAAACTCTGACTAAACAATTCATCAGACACAACACTTGCTAGGGCTTTGCAAATAGGGTAGCAAGCTATGTGGGCTTGATTGTGAGGAAAACTACATAGTTAAGTGCACTTGAGCTAGAGTCGTCTTGGGACAAGTGACCTCCCAAAAAGTGTTGGTTGTTGGGTGTAAGCCCCAATGGTGATGATTGATACTATGTGATTCATTTCATTAGTTTCAATCTCTCTTCTTCACCCCTATGAGCATCACTCGATACAATAAGTGACTAAGTAGACTATTCAAAATCATGAAACAATTAGTCATTTACAACTAATACTCATAGATATGAGTCATAAATTAATTATTCACTCTATGTAAATAATATCGAAAATTATATCTCATATATATATTAGATTAAGAAAATCCTTCAATGAATATTTACCATTTTCAATAATATCGAAAAAAAGTGCAGGGTAGTCTTTTGAAAACTCACTTTGAATTTCAGTTAAGGCATCTCATCGATTCGAGAAGATTCGTGTGGCAGTTTGATTGATTGAAAAATTATTGCCAAATCATCTGTTTCAGAGATTTTACCCGTCGATTTCGGGTCAGAATTTCTCGAATCTTTTGGATCGCGTGTGACGTGTCCTTTCAGTGGGGCTTTTAATAGAGTGATTGTTTCTTAATTGATTTCGCTAAGCACGTTAACTTCGTGAGATTCAAAAATACATAATTAAGTGAATTTAATAATATTTGAGATCACAAAAGAGGTGATAGTATATTGAAATTAATTGGTGTTTTTTAATAGGGAATTGATCCCCATGTGAGGACATGCAACACTCCCCATGTTCCTACACTATATCATGGAATTTGATAATAGTGTTGGTGCCCCCACACAATCTTCGTTTCTCTTTCCCTAGTCCTAGGAAGGTGTTCATATTTGATTCCTTCTGCGATCTGGAAGGCAATCTAGGTGGATTCGCTCTTCATGATAAATGTGTTGTGTGTTGATCTTGTGAATCTTCGTTGTGCAGTTAAGGCATTGCATGTTTCTATGTCTCTGTCAATAATGTCTCATCTACTTCTCAGAAGATGTGATGTTCCATTTGCTTGTACTATTTTACTAAGTCATGGAAAAGATTCTCCAATGATGGATGCAAGAGTTGGTGGATCTATCCAGAGGCTTATTATATTAAATAGGGTAGACCCACATTGACCCAAGGTTGTTGGCAATTTTGAAGACAAAACCATGAGTAGGGTTGGAGAGTTTGAGAGATAATTCAATACAGCTATTGATCCAACTTAAAAAAGATCTTCAAGGACCATAAAGTGCAATTCTTCCTACCATGCATATGCATGTGAGAATATCTTTAAAACCCAGTTTATCATTGTAGATTTTCAATGCCTTTCAGATAGTTTGAAAAGTATTCAAAATTAATATAATAATATTTTACAAAACGTAACCAAATCTAAGATACATTTTTTTTTCAAAGATGAAATATCATTGACATATGTGAATACCTAACTCATGCAATGAAGTTAATTTAATATTCTAATAAGTTAAAGAGATCAAATATACTTGATCAAACACTCTATGAAGTTAATTTAATATTCTAATAAGTTAGAGTGATCAAACATACTTCATGAGATGGTTACAATGTCAACTTCAAGTGGATAAAATAAGTAGTGAGGCATGTTGGTGTTGAGATGGATATGGTAATCTTTCTCAATTATAAGATCTTCTTCTTTTTTTTGTTTTGTCATGTTTGAAGAAATTTGGAGGTAAGATATTGTAGGTAGGTGAGTAGTAGTGAGGCATGTTAGTGATGAGATGGATATCGTAATCTTTCTCAATTTTAAAATTTGTTTTTGTGTTGTTATGGTCTTATATTGTAATCTTTCTCAAATAGTTTGAAGATCTTATAAACATAGATCCTCTAAGATACCTCCAATATCTTATATACATTAATCATAGTTTAGATAATATATACATTAATCTCAAATAGTTTGAAGATCTTATAAACATAGATCCTCTAAGATACCTCCAATATCTTATATACATTAATCATAGTTTAGATAATATATACATTAATCACATGGGTGGAGCCAAATGAGCTAAGATATTCTAGGTAGGTGAGTGTTGATCTTTTAGAAGACCTATGTTTATAAGATTTTAATATAATATTAAGGTCATAGTTTAGATAATATATGCATTAGTCACATGGGTGGAGCCAAATGCAAGGTGATTGTTGATATGAGATGAGGTATTGAATAATGGTGAGGTTTAAAAAATGTTAGTTGTGTGCATTTAAGGGTGAGAGAGGTTTAATATAGATGCAAAGAACATTGATGTATATATTGATATTCATTCCAAGAAATAATGGTCATTGTCACATTGTTGATAGCAATGGAAGTTCCTATTATATTGAAGTTTTTTATTGAAGTAAGTTTTAGTGCATTTCCAAACAAGTGAGAAAACTTGTATCGTGTTCACTCAAGTGTGAAGTACTTAGCTTATGCACAACACTTACTCGTATTCACAATTCTAAAGAGTTTTGTAGCCCAATGGCACATGTGTCATGTTATCTTTCTGATGACTTGATCAAAGGTCATTGGCAAAATGAATTATAGGTTGATGTCAATAGGAGGCTTTGGTTGCATTGTACTCTTTTCAAGTGTTGGAGGATCATAAGCGTGTAGGAGCTTTACATTGAAAACTAGATGCATCCCAATGTATGGTGTAAAGTCAAGCTTGAATGCATTGTCACCACAATGTTGAGCAATGTTGTATGGACCATATCATAGTGGTCTAATCTTATAATGCAAGCCCTTGAATCTTTCTTTCTAAATATGAATTCAAACTTCATCCCAAACTAAGATGTTAAGGGTGTGGTGCTTGTTACATCATTGTTTGTACTTCACTAAGGTTTGTTGTAGAATATCGCATACTTGTTGGTGAACATTAAGGATGCGCTTAATGAAGTGTGTTGCTTTTCATATATTTCTATGTAGAGACTGTAGTGTTTACAACTACAGGAGTTGAATAGGTGATTTCAATTGGCACTATGAGCTGAAATTCATAACAAAATTCAAAAGAGTTATGCCACATCACATTATGTTGAGAAAAATTGTAGCTTAATTGAATCATAAGAAAGTTTTCATCCCACGTATATGGATTCTTGTGGTTGTACATGTGAAGAAAGTGAAAATGGATTCATTCATTTGACTTTTGTTTGTCCAACAATTTGAGGATGAAATGTAGACATGTCAAGATTTGTGCCAAGTAGATCCGAAAGGGATTTCTAGAAGACATAAATAAATATAGGATTTATGTTGCTCACAATGGATGTCTAAAATTCAAAATTAACACATGCACTAAAAAATATTTCACATTGTCCTATGCTAATTTAGTATTCTTACAACACATAAGCATTACCATCTTAGAGAATCGGTCAACCATGAAGAGTACTACATCATGTTATGGTGTGTGGTTGGGATTCCTACTATAAAATCCACAAAGACAAATTTCCATGGCATGAAGGAATGGACAAAGGTGTATACAATCCATGCTTCTTTTTGGTCGATTTTGAAATTGCATAGGCAACACAACCCATGATATATTTTTCCATGTTAGTGTGAATGTGTGGCTAGTAAAAAAAATCATAACACAATCAATATGTTTGGATGTTGAAATGACCTTCTAACTTGGAGTAATGTGTAATGTCCCCCACCTCTTGATGAAGAGGTCTAGAGAGACTCAGTAGTATAGTTATCCCCACTAGACTATAGTCTCATGCATCATGGGGACAAAGTCAACCAGAAGACACTTCCTAAGCACAACGTTATATCATTGAGTTGACTTTGTGTGAAAAAGGGTAACTCAACGAAAGAAAAGGAAAGGTGGAGTTAAGCTAATAGTTAACCTTAGGGGTTAACTAACTCGATAGAAGAATAGACTGGAGGTATAAAATAAAGGAAGGGCGCACTTCTAAGGCATTCTGGATTATTATCATATTTTTCATTTGGGCTCTTGAGAACTGTAACATCCTGTTTCCCCTAGTTTGTAAATATAACTATATTGGCCAAGAGACTATGGAAAACTCAATATGCGTGAATGTTTGATTTGATGGGACTTTTTATAAAAGGTCAATGAATGCAAATTATGTTATTTACTAGAAAATGGATAAGTGTTGCATGACTATTGGAAGGGGGGTGTACTAAGAGAGACCATGAATTCTATGAAAGAGATGGTCAAGGGGACCAGGACTGGTTGCGTTAACCTCCACCAAACCAGTACCTTACTGGATTTAATTGCTTAAGACCAAAACATTCCTCTGACCCAAGAATGAATTACAGTCAGGCTGGTAGGTGGGAAGACCTCCTCAAGAGTTAATGAAAGGATGGGGTAGAGCACCCATCTATAAGGCTTTCATACCCAACCATGGACTGGGAATTCTAGCCACAAGCAATCTTGACAAGAAAGGAAAGAAAAGAAGGTGTGGTGGGTAGAGGAAGACCTGGGAAGAGTGCAGAGACGAGAGACTAAGCTCTCAGGTTCAAGGAAGAACTAAGAAATGAGCTTGTTCTGGTCACAGGAAATGGCTAGAAGGGTTATGATACAAGTTGATAAACGAGGATGTTGAGTGAATGAGGAAGTACTCAGGCAATCCTCCTTGCTTTTTATTGTGTAAATCGTTGCCAAGATTCTGCGGGAGGAGGAGAGTAACCTCCATCCCTACTTTCGTTGAGATGAAAGAAAGGAGTATATCTCAGAGCATCGTGGTCTAGCTCTGGGGTCACTAGTGGTAAATCCGTTAGGAGTGACTGAGCCTATGGTTGGGTGGAAACAGGCACCCCTTTCAGCAGTCGCATCACGCCTTCTAGTTCGGATAAGTGTTTTCATGCTTTGTACTCTGAATTGGGAACAATGGATGCATGTGTGTATTTATATATCTATAAATGGTTTATGTATTGAAATGGTTAAGTTATGTGTATGTGTTTGTCTTCCTGTGAACTTATGATTCTAGTTAATTGTCTATGTGCCCCAACTTAGCCTTCAAGGTGCCTTGGGACATAAACCTGTAGGATGGTCGAGATAGACAGTATTGCATCAATCTGGCCCTGTCCATCTAAAGAGACTATCCCCTTTAGACTCCTTGCTATGCGACCAAGATATCATGCCCAAACCCTTAACAGTTTCATGATGAAGCTCAGGAAGGATAGCAAGATTTAATTCTCGAAAGGGAAGAACCTTTCATCTAGAAAATGAATGGATGAGATCTGTAAAGGAGAACCCATATGACCAACACCTAGGAACCTTAGTCTAATCCTAAGGGAGCTAAGTCCTTATGGCTTCGGAGCTACGGAAGTCTGAGACTTCGGCGTATTGTTGGCCCTCATAGTCATAAATTGGCCGAAGGTCACCGAGAGTTACAGTTACCCGCAAGGTTGACTGACGTTAAGAGGTTCCCCAAGTGGTTAGATGAACCTATCTTACCAACTAAACCAGGATCCAAAACCCCAAAGGCTGGAGCCACGAGGAGCCCAGAACCATGGATCGAGGGATCCTTAGAGATCTTTCCTAGCTTCCGATATACCAGGGATGCATGGTGCTAGCCCCTTTAGTTTAGAGATTGGGAACTTCGGGAGAAAAGAGGGGTTTTCACCGCAAAACTCCCGAACGTCGAATCCCTGAGGTAATAAGAGTCGTAAATCTATAAATCTACGTGGTCGGATATCGACCATGAGATCTGAGGAATTTTAGAAGGGTGTCAGTCTAGGGTGACATGGTGCAGTGACGTCACCCAGGGTGATGTGGACCCCAGCTTGATGTGCCATGTGTCACCCAGATTCGTGTGTGTTACATACCCTATAGGCCCATTAGAATGTCACACGTGTCACCCTGACCCCTCATACGTGTCATTTCTTGGTACATGTCCACCTAGCCAACATGGTTGGTAAAGTGAATGGGACTCCGACAGTCCGTGACTTCGGGACTCCGAGGGATTTGGGATGTAGCATTGTAGAGGGACCAAAAAGGTCTAAAGGCCTGAACCACGTGGAAAGCTTTCGGGACTTCAGAAGTTCAGGACTTTGGGAGGTCTCGTGCATAGATAACAAGGAGATGTTCAGCGTCGAAGCATCGAACTCTAAATTCCCCGCTTGCCTGCGTGTCAGACAAGGGTTAAGTCAGTCGTCGAATTTCTTGATGGATGGACCTTCCCTACGAGAGGTAGGAATCAAGAGATGATTCGAGATGAGTTATTTAAGGAAAAATGAATTTATGATGCCCCACCCCTTAAAAGAGTATTAAGGAGTTGGGTGTGTTAAAAATTGGTATTAGAGCATGGTAACAACACTTGGCCTTCTTGTGCTCATGGATGAGTTTCGTAAAAACCATATTTAAATAACTTTAAGGGTGACGCCCTACCTTACCTCTTTCCTAAAGAGTTTGGTTAAACTCTTACTGAAGAAAAGAATGAAAGTTTTCTACTATGTGTGTGTGTATTTAGGAAATATGAACTATGTGTTGTTCATGAACTAATAGACTGTTAGCTAACAACAAGTGTTTTGTCATCACTCAAGAAGTCAGTGAATTGTGGGAAACTACAAGCATAAAGGATGGTGACACGCCATGAAGTGGGGTATGGCTCTCACAATAGAGACGAAGAATCTTATTTGAGGATGGCGGTGGAGACCCCTACGAATCTGGCTGAAACTGTAAAGAACCTCATGGCTGAATTACAGAGTTTCACAACCGACAATGAGAGAGTGATATAGGAGCAAGAAAAACAAATGGAAATTAATGCAGTCTTTCTATAGAGCTCATCTGATATATAGAGGCAGCTGCAACATGGACCTGCAACTAGTCATGTGGATCAATGACATATGAAGACAAGTCAAATTCCACATGAGATACGAAAACTTGGTCCCATAAGTGGCCACACTAGGAGGAGTACCTCGAGGAAGGTCTCACCTGGATACAGGGGACACTCATCAAGAGAGTCCTCTGGAAAGGAAACTAGCAACTTTGAGGGATCGTCTAGTAGAAAAATTGGCTCACATTCTCAAAGGAAAGGAAATAAGTGAAAGCATTCCAAAAGTCATGACCCTGAAGAGTTCAAGAAAGCCAAACCACCCTCTTTCCATGGAGATATTGAGAAAGGTGAAGAGGCAAAATCTTGGCTGCTTGGTTTAAAGAAGTACTTCAGAGTCCATGACTACTCTGAAAACTTGAAGGCTTGAATAGCCATCTTCAACCTGAATGGAAAAGATTCCATTTGGTGGGAAGACCTTAATAATGTGAAAGGAATCCATGAAGAGGAATTATCATGGAAACAACTTGAGAAACACTTCAAGAAGAAGCATATGTTAGAGAAATACTTTGATGGGAAGACTAAGGAGTTCTATGAACTCAAGCTGGGACAACTCATCATAGAGGAATATGTCAATAAATTCCTTGAGTTGCTGAGGTATGTACCCTACATAAAGGATAAAAAGGTAAAAGTGAAACTATTTATTAGTGGGTTACCTCATACCTACCAGAACAAGATTGAGTTTGACGAGCCAAAGACCTTAGAAGACACTATCTAGAAGGCAAGGTATTGTTATGAACAGTTCGGGAGTCAGACAAAACCTCGCGAGGAAAGGAAGAAGAAGAGTATTTTTGGATTCAATAAGAAGGGGTTCAAATCCTCAAGATTTAATAACTATAGGAAGGACTCTAGTATAATCCCTCCTACTAGAAGTGTATATCAGCAAAATTTCCCCTCCCAGAGTGGAAATAAACCTTTTGGAGCAACCCCAGGAAATACTGATAAACCAAACAAGGAACCCTTGAAACGTTGGTGTTGCGGCGAAGAACATCTACTGAGGGATTGTCCATATAGACAACAGAACAATAAGAGAGTCTACAATATCCAAGAAGCTACCACAATCAATGATGTGTCTAGGAGCAAGCCATGGATTTATGAAGCTTTGGATAATAAACAAGCCAACCACCAAGCTTCAATGGTGGATATGGAAGGTATGATTGACAACCATCTAGTTTCTATTTTAATTGACCCTGGTTCTAATTTAAGTTATGTGGCCCCTCAAAATGTTGATAAGTGTAAACTGCAACCAGTTAGACATGTTAATCCATGGTTGGTACAACTAGCCATTGGAACCAAAAGAAAATTAGCAGAGGTCATACCGTCTTGCCAATTCATCATGGATGGATTGCCCACCCAAGCGACCCTTAACATACTTTCCCTAGGATCTTATGACCTATTGATTGGCATGAACTGGTTAGCCACTTATAAAACCAAATTGGACTATTACCATAAAACTTTGGAGTGTGAGAATGAAGAAGGGAGAAAAATGACCCTCCAAGGGATTCAAAAGCCTGTCTCCGTGAGACGAATATCATCCCTTCAAATGAAAAAGTATTTCATAAATGGATGCCCTCTATATGAAATATAGGTGCTGGAATCCATTGAGGATGACAAACCGAACCTAGAGGACCACCCCATATTAAGAGAGTATAGAGACGTGTTTCGAGAAGAGGTATCGGGTCTACCTCCGAGAAGAGACATTGACTTCTCGATGGAACTTGCACCAGGAGCAATGCCAATGTCTATGACACCCTATAGGATGCGTATACCCGAGATAGTTGAGCTCAAGCTACAGCTAAAGGAAATGGTGGAAAAAGGCTACATCGTGTCTCCATGGGGAGCACCAGTCTTTCTTGTGAAGAAGAAAGATGGCACACTCCGACTGTGCATAGAATATGGACAACTCAATAAGACAACCATAAAGAACAAGTACCCCTTACCAAGAATCAATGACTTGTTCAACCAATTAGGGGGTGCTTCCATTTTCTGAAATATTGACTTAAGGTCTGGATACCATCAATTCTAAATCAAGGATGAAGACATCCACAAAATATCCTTCAGGACCAGATATGGTCACTATGAATTTGTGGTGGTTCCATTTGGATTAACCAATGCCCTTGCCACTTTTATGTGCTTGATGAATAATGTACTCAGCAAATTCCTAGATAGATTTGTATTGGTTTTCATTGATGATATCCTGATATACTCCAAGAACAGAAAGGAGCATGAATAACATCTTAGAATTGTACTTCAAGTACTAAGAGAGCATCAGCTCTACGCTAAGTTTAGCAAGTGTGACTTTTTCCAGAAGCAAGCCCATTACTTAGGCCATGTTATTTCTAAAGAAGGAGTGGCAGTATACCCTGAAAAGATCAGATCTATTATGGAATGGCCTACCCCAAAGGATTTATCTGATATCAGATCCTTTATGGGCTTAGCAGGATACTATAGAAGGTTCATAAAAGGATTTTCCAAGATTGGTTGTCCAATCACCGCCCTTTAAAAAAAAGGGCGATAAATTGACTGGGACATCAGAATGTGAAGAAATATTTCAGGCACTGAAAATACCTTCTGACCCGCACACCCGTGTTGAATATTTCAAACCTTGATAATGACTTCCTCGTGTGTACATATTCCTGTAAGGAAGGACTCAGAGGAGTCCTTATGCAAGAAGGACATGTAATTTTCTACGAATCCAGAAAATTGAATGAGCATGAAATCAATTATGTGACCCATGATCTAGAGTTGGCTACCATATTGCATGCCTTAAAAATGTGGAGGCATTACCTCCTGGGTAGGATATTTGTACTTATGACAGACCACTATGGGTTGCGACACCTATTTGATCAACCAAAACTCAAATCTAGACAAGCTAGGTGGATGGATCCCCTTAGTGAGTTTGATTTCAAAATCAATCACATCAAAGGAAAGGAAAATAGGGTGGCTGATGCCCTTAGCAGAAGTGTGAAAATGATTCACCTGGCAGCGGTGAGCACCTATGAAACGAATGTCAAGGAAAGAGCCAAGAATGCACAAGAAACAAATGAATTCTTCAAGACTGTGACCTCATACCTAAGGCAAGAGCCTACAGGGCTAAAGTATGAAGGCTATCAAATGCCCGATGAAGGCCTGCCGACTTACAGAAAAAAAATTGTATATCCCAAGTTGTGATGACTTGAAGAGGTTCATAATGGACGAACTGCACAAGAGACCATATATTGGTCACCCAAGATATCATAAAATGATCACGGCCACTAGTAAATAATTCAATTGGCCTGGATTGAAAAAGGACATAGTTGACTATATAGCTAAGTGTCTAGAATTCCATCAAGTTAAGGAAGAACACTGACACCCAACAGGGTTTTTACAGCCTCTACCAATTTGATAATGGAAATGGGAAACCATCTCCATGGATTTCATCGTCAAATTACCAAAATCAGCCAAGAAAAATGATGCCATCATGGTAGTGGTGGACAAATTGAGCAAGTGTGCTCAATTCGCTCCTGTCAAATCGACTTGCAAGACAATAGATATTGCCAACATATTCATGAAGGAGATATTCAAACTGCATGGCATGCCTAGGGAGATTGTATCTAACAGAGACACAAAATTCACTTCAAGCTTTTGGAAATCCTTGATGGTTGGTTTTGAGACTAAATTGTTGTTTATCACAGCTTATCACCCCCAAACTGATGGAGAGACATAAAGAGTAAACCAAATATTAGAAGACATGTTAAGAATGCATGTAATGCATCAGCCTAAGAAGTGGGAAGACTACCTTCCATTGGTAGAATTTTCCTATAACAATGGTTATCAAGAGTCATTGAAGATGAGCCCTTTTGAATCCCTCTATGGTAGATAGTGAAAGATTCCACTCAGCTGGAGTAATCCAATGGATAGAATTACAATCAGATTTGACCTACTAAAATAAATGGAACAACAAGTGATTCAGATAAAGCAAAATCTAAAAATTTCTTAGGATAGACAGAAGAGTTACGCCGACAAAAAGAGAACTCCCAGAGAGTTCAAGATAGGAGACCATGTTTATCTTAGAGTTAGGCCCAGGAAGAGTTCCCTAAGAATGGGAGCTTGTGCCAAGATGGAACCTCGGTATTGTGGATGCTTTGAAGTCTTAAATAGAATGGGACCTGTAGCCTATAGGCTAGCACTCCCGCCCATAGTAAAGGCACATAATGTTTTCCATGTTTCATTATTGAATAAGTATGTACATGATTCTAATCATATAATTGACTGGTCTGTGAGCCAGGTGGAGTCGGAGGGAGAATTCCTACAAGAACCTCAATGCATACTAGACAAGAAGGAAACCCCACTCAAGAGCTGAACCATTGCACAGGTCAAGGTGCAGTGGAAACACTTTAGCCCAGATGAGGCTACGTGGGAAATGGAGGATGCCATGAGAAAGTCATATCCATTTTTGTTTACTTATGTATATACAGAGCATGTTGACAGATAGAACATCGAGGACGATGTTCCTTTAAAGGGGAGGGAATTGTAACACCCTATTTCCCCCAGTTTGTAAATATAACTATATTGGCCAAGAAACTATGGAAAACTCAATGTGTGTGAATGTTTGATTTGATGGGCCTTTGTATAAAACGTCAATGAATGTAAATTCTGTTATTTACTAGAAAATGGATAAGTGTTGCATGATTGCTGGAAGGGGGGTGTACTAAGAGAGACCACGAATGTTATGAAAGAGATGGTGAAGAGGACCAGGAATGGTTGCGTTAACCTCCACCAAACCAGTACCTTATTGGATTTAAATCTCAGGACCAGAACATTCCTCTGACCCACGAATGAATTACAATTAGGATGGTAGGTGGGAATACCTCCTCAAGAGTTAATGAGGGGATGGGGAAGATCACCCATCTGTAAGGATTTTAGACCTGACCACAGACTGGGAATTTGATCCACACACAATCTTGTTGAGAAAGGAAAGAAAGGAAGGTGTGGTGGGTAGAGGAAGACCTGCGAAGAGTGCAAAGACGAGAGACTAAGCTCTCAGGTTCAAGGAAGATCTAATAAAAGAGCATGTTCTAGTTGCAGGAAATGGATAGCAGGGTTATGATGCAAGTTGATAAACAAGGCTACTGAGTGAATGAGGAAGTACTCAGGCGGTCCTCCTTGATTGGTATTCTGTAAATCGTTTCCAATATTATGCGAGAGGAGGAGAGTAACCTTCGTCCCTACTGTTGTTGATCTAGAAGAAAGGAGTATATCTCAGAGAAACATGGTATAACTCGAGGGTGGCTAGTGGTAAATCCATTAGGAGTGACTGAGCCTATGGTTGGGTGGAAACGAGCACCCCTTTCAGTAGTCGCATCACGCCTTCTCGTTCGGATAAGTGTTTTCATGCTTTTTTCTCTGAATTGGTAACAATGGATGCATTCGTGTATTTATATATCTATAAATGGTTTATGTATTGAAATGGTTAAGTTATGTGTATGCGTTTGTCTTCCTATGAACTTATGCTTCTGATTAATTGTCTATGTGCCCCAACTTAGCCTTCAAGGTTCCTTGGGACATAAACCTATAGGACGACTGAGATAGAAATTATTACGTCAATATGGACATGTCTGTCTAACGAGACTATCCCCCTCAAACTCCTTGTTGTGCGACCGGGATATCATGCCCAAACCCTTAACAGTTTTATGATTAAGCTCAAGAAGGATAGCGAGATTTAATTATCGAAAGGGAATCCCCTTTCATCTGGAAGACGAACGGATGAGATCTGTTCGGGAGAACCCATATGACCAACACCTAGGAACCTTAGTCTAAGCCTAAGGGATCTAAGTCCTTCTGGATTCGGAGCTCCAAAATTCTGGGACTTCGGAGTATTGTCGGCTCTCATAGTCATAAAATGGTCGAAGTCGACCAAGAGTTACGGTTACCCGTAAGGTTGACCGAAATTAGGAGGTTCCCCAGGTGGTTAGGTGAACCTATCTTACCAACTAAACTAGGATTCAAAACCTCAAAGGCCGAAGCCGCGAGGAGCCCAAAACCGTAGATCAAGGGATCCTTCGGTCTCTTTCCTAGCCGTCGATATACCGGGGGCGCATGGCGCTAGCCCCTTTAGTTCGAAGATTGGGCACTTCAAGAGAAAAAAGGAGTTTGCACCGCAAAACTCATGAACGTTGAATCCCTGAGGTAACAAGAGTCCTAGATCTATAAATATACATGGTTGGATCTCGAGCATGAGATCTGAGGAATGTTAGAAGGCTATCAGTCCGGGGTGACATGGTGCAGTGAAGTCACCCAAGGTGACGTGGACCCCATCTTGACATGCCACATGTCACCCAAATTCGTGTGTATCACATACCCCATAGGCCCATTGGAACATAACACGTGTCACCCTGACCCCTCCTACGTGTCAGTTCCTTGTATGTTTCTGCCTAGCCAACGTTTGGTGAAGTGACCGTGACTTCAGGACTCCAAGGGATTTGGGATGTAGCATTGTAGAGGGACCAAAAGGGTCTAAAGTCCAGAACCACGTGGAAAGATTTTGGGACTTATAAGGTTTAGGAATTCAGGAGGTCTCGTGCGTAGATAGAAAGGAGACGTTCAACGCTGAAGCATCGAACTCTGAATTCCCCACTATCCTTCGTGTCAAACGAGGGTTAATCCAATCACCGCATTGGTTGATGGATGGACCTTCCCTATGGGAGGTAGGATCCAAGAGATTATTTGAGATGAGTTAGTTAAGGAAAAACGAATTTATGATGCCCCACCCCTTAAAAGATTATTAAGGAGTCAAGTGTGTTACAAGCACAAGCAGTTTTGAGGGTTTTGTGACTAAAACGCTAGATATCAACTCAGTGGTGAAAGATTCCACCTTTCTTGATCCAAGCTTGGTCTCAGAGGTGAAACAATCCTCCCACACTATTCTATAATGTTGTAGGGGTCATATCTATTGGCATAGGCAAGCTAGTGTGCAACCTAGGGGGTTTCCATCAGGAGGGAGCACCACCTTGTGAAGATCAGTTCGATTTGAAGCAAGGAGGAAGATTTTTGGCAAAGAAACATCTGGGTTTTCTTCGTATGGTCCAAGGCATCATTTCTAGTCTATTCAGGAGGAGGTTTTCCATCAGATTATTTCCTGGAGCTTGGCACAACTTGGATGAGAGAGGAGCACACTACAGAAAGAGGTTTTCATCATTTGGTGACCCAGATCTTCATATATCATCTTGATACTTCACCAACTGGATTGTCTTTTCCCGATCTATAATTCCGGTTATTTTTTTAGTAGTTGGAGGCTTCTAGAGGTGAGGTCAAAATATTGGAGATTCATTCAGCCAGGGGGGTGCAAACCAGTTGAGGGTTTTCTCATTTGGAGAGCCAGAACTTCAATCTTCGGTATGATACTTTTCCAGGGGGGTTCTAGTAGCCTGATCTACATTACGGGGAAGTTTTGAGGCATTTGGAGCACAAAAAGAGGAGGGTCAAAACTTAGGGGATCTGCAGCTACCAGGACAGTGCACAACTCAGCCAGTTGGAGGGGTTTGGCACTATATTGGATCAGGGTCTCATATCATCAGTCTTATCTTGTAGCTGTTGGCCTTTGGAGGCTTGGATCTTCTCTTCAGAGGGCCTTTGGTAGGATATTATCATTGTATTGACTATTATTGTAGTAGCTGGCATCCCATTTTGGATATTATTGGGGTTTTCTTCCAGATCTGTAGATCTCTTGTTACAAGGATCTATCTACTATCTAAATAAAGGTCAGATCTGAAATTATTGGCTCTATATTGGTGTTCCTTATTGTATTTGTCTTGTTTATGATATATGCTTCAGATCTATTTTTTCATTGCTTAATCATCATCATATAAACCCTAATGTGCAACTCCATGAGTAAACATGTAAGAACATAAGCAAACACAAACAAACAGTGAGCAATTAGTGTTTTGAGAAAAAATAAATTCTTGGGAACATTACATAATGTGACTCTTATATAAGCTTGTCATATTGAAGTTTTATTGGAACACAATTTTCCAAGGTAGAAAAATAAGTTGTCACACAATTGAAAATATAGTCATAACAATTGAAAATATAGTCATAATACTCCTTCAAGGAGAAGATCTACATAAATATGGAAAACAGTTATATCTACAAAACATGTTTCAACTAATCTTATGTCAACAATCCATGATTGATGGTCATCTCAAATAGTTAGTTCCATAGTTAGATACATCACATTTAAATTTGATCACTAGGAAGAACTTCCATACACAGGTCATCCACTACAACCGATAGTACATGATCTGCAACTAGCTCTATATTTATATAAATTACAAAGGCTTATAGTTAGAATGTATGACAATCTCCTTACCAAAAATGTGATTTCTTCATTACTTAAATACTTGAATAATCACATAAAATTCTCAATCATAAGTTAAATAATTTTTTATAGCATTACTAAATAATTCAAAGTGATCTATTGACATGTTGACCATGTTGACTTATTTATGAGCTGATTAAAGGAAAATCCCAAGGAACTACGTTAAGAATTGATTTTCTTCTCAAGGGAAAAGCTTGAGTCTAGTTATAGATTTTCTTCTCATTGGTGACTTGAAGGCCTAGGATTGGTTAGGGGACTTGTTCAGGGAGTTGATATTCTAACGAATTTTGGTGGGGACTTGAATGTGTGAGCTACGAATAGTCATTCCAAAATTCGACCATTCCATCTAAATCTAGTCATTCTATTGTCTATAAGCTAGGAATTCTGATGGATAAAGCCCACCTATTCAAAGCATTTTTATCACCCTCCAACCCTATCCTACCTATTTCTAACCTATTGTTGTTCGAGCATGGTCCATATCATGAGGGGAAGCACACCACTTTTTGAACATGCACTAATTGATTAGATGGTAGAGGGTCCATAATGATGTACTATTGGGGTTGGGGCATTTAGAACTGGAGTGATCCAATAATTGGGAAGGGGGCTGAGATTTCCAAATATAGGAAGTAACTCTTTTTTTATTCTAACATAGGAGGTTGACTTAGTAACTCGACAATGTGTGCTCAAGGTGAGTCATGGCCGACTTGAGCCTGTATGATGCTAGACACAGAATGATATGAGGTACCATTAGTTCAACTTGTACAAATCTATGGAACATGGCCAACATGACAACTACCATTTCCACTACCACAGGTATATGTGTAACAACCAACCTTGATATGAGTCCAAATAAGACCTCAAAGTATACACATATTAAAACTTAGGTTAAAAGATGAAATTGTATTGCAAAAATTGTATTAGTTTGGAAAAATTTAGATTAAGAAAATGAAAATGCCATTGATTTACGTGAACTACTATTGAAACATGGCATACCATTTACAATAGTCCATGTTGCCTTCAGGCAGGGACTAAAAAAAACAACACTACATAAATAAGATACTCCAAGCATATATACGATGGGTAATAGGTAGTTGTTAGCACGATCTTAAAATTATGTTTATATATATCATTTAAGAGATGTAGATATGGATGATTGAATATTATGATTTTTTTCTTAGGTAGTCATACATATACCCCATTGAGTTGTTTTTATACTATCCATTACTCATTATTCACATGTGATGTTTTCTTAGGTTGTATTGAATTTTCTCAATATTTTCTATCGAAATTTCAAGGTTTGTTTGTGGGCATAAATAGAGGTAATATGGCTTGAATATATAATATTAGGAAGTTATGATGAGCATGTATATAATTATAAGTTTATTTCATTTTTTTTACAATTTATCTTAAAAAATGAGTTGAGTTGGGTTGGTTTTAGTTGTGATTTAATGATAAAATGGTAGAGATAATATTACAGTTAGTTTAAGTCTAATTCTCATTACATATATATTTGAAAATCCTCAAAACAACATATTTAAGAGTTTTATAACCATTTTCACACATATACATTGAAAAAGAATGTGCTCACATGTGCATAAATCATGATGAAGTGAGAAAGATCAAGGGTTTTTATGGAGAGATCTTGTCAAAGGAGGATAATCAAAGAACAAGACTCATTTCCAAGGTGTGTATTCCTTCCTCTAGCATTAAAAAGATTAATGAAGTGGAGGAAAATTCCAGTTATAGTAGGTCAATGATACCTACTTGACCCTATTCAAATTCTCTCTCTCCCTCTTGGAAAGATATGGTGGTTGGTGTAGTTGATAAGAGGAATGAAGGAAAAGACAATGTTCATGGATATGAGGAGAAATGACATGGAATTCATGGAAGTAAAAGGACCAAGTAAACTCCCATAATCATCTACCTTCATAGGAAGATTATCATTCCAAGAACCCATCGACGAAGGTTTTGGGAAATAATGATAGATTTGGTAACTTGGAGGAAGGTTATAGGGTAAAGAAAACAATGGTAGCATCACAACCATGTGAAGTGTCTCTCTTGTCTATAGAGGAACATACAGAAGTTTGTCCTTGTTCTAAATATGTCAAAGGTTATGAAGAAGAGGAGAAGTGTGCCAGGTCTCTCAGCAAAGTGAATGAACAAAAATCTAAGTGTGTCAAATTGAGAGTAGAGAATATGAAACTAGTAATGGAATAGGATATGGAAATATATCAATTATTACTATATCAGGACATGTTAAGCCCTAAATAGTGGCACATTATCCCTTAATTAGGGAATATTACATTAGTAATGTTATTTTATTTATGTCATCTTGGGTCTATTAGTTGTAAGTGTACCTCCTAGTATCCTATATATACCAAGGAGACCTTTTCATTTGGAATCATCTTGTATTTGGAAATCTATGTGGTGTATAAGGAGGTTTCCCCCTCGAAGAGGCTTGTTATTTGAAATTATCTCTTTTTCAAGGTGTTGAGTAATTATTCTGAAGTTTTTCTATGCTATCTTGGTATTTGGTTCCTAACATTTGGTATCAGAGCTCAAGGTCTTGGGGTTTCGCTGCTACATCTGAGACACCTTGCAATTTTCGCTATAACTTTTTTTCTATGGAGTTTCCGAAGGAACCCCTTGGATGATATTTAGTAGATGGATCAAGGTCTTTTGGGTAAAACAATGATATCTTCTTCAGTGAGTATCCAAAATTAAGAGAGACCAGTTGCATTGGATAGTGGAAAGTATGTAGTATTTTTGGTACAAGTTTCAAAATCAAATATCATATATTGTTATCTTTGCACGCTTTACAAGTACACTCTCCTGGAAGGGAATAAATTATGCAAGGTGTGGGGAATTTACCATAACTTCCACTTGGAACATCCAATTTTGATCAGACTTGTGGAATTGCAGAGAAGACGTATCAGAGAGCTACAAAAATAAATTTCCAGACCCATAAGGGCCGAAATTTTGGAGATAAAACAAAATGAATATTGTCTATAAGAACCACCTCAAAATAAAGGTTTAAAAGTGATATTTGTCCAACATGCCACCAAAAAGGGAAACTTCTACACCAATTAAGCCTCCAAACAATCCTACTTGGATTCTTGATGAAAGCGAAGAAATGTGCAGAGATATAAATGATTTACAAAAGAAGACAGTAACAAAAGATGAAATACAAGGGGTGATGGATTCAACTGAAACTAAGTTGGAGGAAATAATGGATACTGATATGGAGGATTTAAAAAGGGAGATCATGGAAGGATTGAAAATTTTTCTAATAAAGAGGACACCTGAAAGTGAAAATGTATCCCATGAAATTCATGATGAGGACAAAAGGAATATGAATCAAGAATGGAGAAACTCCAACTTTGGGTTAAAGACCAACCACTTTCCTAAGATCGATATGAGGAATTTTTATGGAAATGATCCAATCACATGGATACTTCATATGGAGCAATTCTTTGATCTACATGATGTGCCACATACACAAAAGGTACAAATTGCCTCTTTATATTTATAACCCAATCAATTTGTGTGGTATCGATGGCTTTGTTCTTGCAAATCACTCATCACTTGGACACTTTTCACAGAAGAAATGATAGCACACTATGAGGATACAAAGAGCAATACCTTCTTTAGCTAATTGATAAATCTCAAGCAAAAGGGTTCAGCTGCAAAGCACATTGAGAACTTCCAAAGATTGAATACAAAGGTAACAAATATTCCATATGAGCACCTGATTGATGTATTCATAGGAACTTTAAAGGATAACATTCAGCATGAGTTTCTCCTTTGGGAACCCAAATCATTGGAGAATACATTCAGGGTGGCAATAAATGTTGAAAGTAAAAATATGGCTATGGATACTAGAAGGACCACTCCTAACATCTATCGAGAGAATAATGTTCCATCTTCTAAAACACCTCAACCTACAAGGTTGACACCTCAACACTTGGAGGAAAGAAAAGAAAAAGGTTTATGCTTTAATTGCGACAACAAGTACAATATGGGACATAAGTGTGATGAGAATAAATTATTCTACATAGATTGTGAAGAGGAAGAAGAACAAGAACAAGAACCATCTCAATATGAAAACGTAGAAACGATTTCTTCTGAAGAGTTGACTCCCACGATATCATGTAATGAATTGGCTGAAATTAGCACTCCTCAAACCCTCAAGATCGAAGGATATATCAAAAATAAAAAGGTAATAGTACTAATTGATTATGGTAGTACTCATAATTTCATTCACTATAAATTAGCCAAAGACCTCAATTGCTTCGTATATCCAGTGCCAGAGTTTCAAGTAATGCTTGCATATGGAGGAACTATCAATTGCTCAGGAAAATGCAATCAGATCAATCTTACTATGGGGGAATATGTAATGAATAGTCCAATGATTTCTATACCCATGGGTGGTGCTGATGTCATACTAGGAATCCAATGGTTACAATCATTAGGAACAATGGCTTTTAATTTTCAAGAACTTTTCATGAAATTTTCATTGGAAGGAAAATATATTGAGTTAAGGGGTATCACAGGGAAACCCGGTAAGATGATAATCTCTAATGGCATGAAAAAATTATTGAAAAAGGGTAATGAGGGTGTAATTGCACAACTATGTTCACTAGATGTTCAAACATCTAAGCCATCTATTCCCCTATATCTCCAAGGGATCATTGATAAGCATTCCAAAGTATTTGAAGATATTCCCAAAGGTCTTCCACCCACTTGAAATCATGATCATTCTATTCATTGAATTCCTGTGAGTGTTCCTCCTAACATCATGCCTTACAGATACCCTTATGCCCAGAAGAGTGAAATTGAGCATATGGTTGAAGAAATGTTAGAGGTTAGCATTATTAGACCTAGCCAAATTTCTTACTTTGCACCAGTGGTAATGGTACTCAAGAAAGATGGTTCATGGCATATGTGTCTAGATTATAGAGAGCTCCACATGATCACTATTAAAGATAAGTTTCCCATTCTCGTCATTGATGAATTTTTAGATGAACTACATAGAGAAATCTATTTCACAAAGTTGGATCTACGTTCAGGGTATCATCAGATTAGAATGAAGGAAGAAGATATCCCAAAAACAACATTCTAAACTCATGAAGGCAATTATGAATTTTTGGTCATGCCTTTTGGACTTACAAATGCACCTTCCACATTCCAAGGGTTGATGAATTCCATTTTCAATCCCTTCCTTTGAATTTTTGTGTTAGTATTTTTTGATGATATACTAATCTATAGCAAGTCTTGGGAGGATCATGTGTGACATATTGACAAGGTGCTACAACTACTAAAGGAGAAACAACTATATGCCAAACCATCCAAATGTTTCTTTGGGGTGAAGGAGGTAGAGTATTTGGGTCATATTGTATCTCATGAAGGTGTCAAGGTAGACCCTAACAATATTAAGGCCATGATGGATTGGTCGATTCCCAAAACATTGAACAATATTAGATCATTTTTGGGTTTGACAAGTTACTACCACAATTTTGTTCAGAACTATGGAAGAATAACAACACCTTTAATGGAATTAACTAAGAAGGATTCATTTTCATGGACTCCAATGGAAACTCAAGATTTTGAACAACTTAAAGAGGTGATGTGCAAAGCTCTTTTCTTGACCACACCAGACTTCACAAAAACCTTTATTGTGGAATGTGATGCCTCGGGAAATGGCATTGGTGTTGTTCTAATGGAAGAAGGAAGGCCCCTTGCTTTTGAAAGTTAGCCACTCAAGGGAAAGGACTTACACAAACCCATTTATGAGAAGGAAATGATGGCAATACTACATGCATTGAAGAAATGGCACCCTTACCTAATAGGTAGGCACTTCAAGGTCAAAATAGATCATGATAGTCTTAAATACTTCTTGGAACAAAGACTATCTTCAGAAGAACAACAAAAATGGGTGACCAAGATATTGGGTTATGATTTTGAAATCATCTATAAAAAGGGGAAGCAAAATGTTGTGGCAGATGCACTCTCAAGAAAGGATGAATATGTTGAGGCCTTTCTCTGTGCTATATCGATCATCCAACCCAATTGGATAATAGAATGAATGGAAGAATGACAAAAAAGTGTGGGCTCTCATTCAAAGGTTGCAGCAGGATTCCAGTGCATTAGATACATTTACATGGAAAAATGATTCACTATGGTACAAAGATCGCTTATATTTAAGTAAGAACTCCCAACTCAAGCAAAAGGTACTATTGGAATTGCACACCTCTTTGGTAGGAGGGCACTTAGGATTTTTGGAAACCTACCATAGGGTCAAGAAGGATTTTTTTTGGGATTACCTTAAAACTGATGTTCAAATGTTTATGGCAAAATGTTTGGTTTTTCAACAAAATAAGGTGGAAACAATTAAGACGCCAGGTATTTTACAACCATTAGCCATCCCAAGTCATTGTTGGGAGGAGGTTTCCATGGATTTCATCACAGGGTTACCGAAGTCTGAAGGAAAGAGTTTCATCATGGTGATTGTTGATAGATTGACCAAGTACACACACTTTTGTGCACTCTCTCATCCCTTCAAATCCAGTACATTTGCCCCTGCATTCATGGAGACAGTTCAAAATATACATGGAAGCCCAAATATTATTGTAAGTGAAAGAGATCCCATCTTCACTGGACATTTTTGGAGAAAATTGTTTTCTTGATTGGGTAATCAATTGGCTCACAACTCATCCTATCATCCTCAATTTGATGGACAAACCAAGATAGTGAACAAATGTCTGGAAGGATACCTTTGTTTCTTTGTCTCTGATAAACAAACACAATGGTTCAAATGGTTACGTTTGGAAGAATGGTGGTATAACATTTCTTTTATTACTGCAACAAAAATGACAACATTTATGGCACTCTATGGATACCACCCTCCTTCCATCATTTCTTATCTAAAAGAAAAATATAAGGTTCAAGAAGTAGAATATCACATCGAGCATCAACAAAAATTTCTCCAAATCTTAAACGACAACCTGACCATGGCACGAAATCACATGAAACAACAAGCAAATCAAGATCGTAGTGAAAGAGGTTTTGAAGTAGGGGATTGAGTGTTTTTAAGACTACAACCATACAAACAGATGTCCCTCAAGCAATACAAGAAGGATAATAAATTATTACCAAAGTACTATGGCCATTATAAGGTGTTGCAAAATATTGGTACTTTGCCATACAAATTGGAGTTGCCCGCATCTTCACGAGTACACCCAGTTTTCCATGTTTCATGCTTAAACAAGGTTATAGGTGAAAAGATCCCAGTTCCAACTATATTTACAAAACTTGATGAGGAAGGAAAAATCATATTGGATCATGAAGCTATCACTGACACAAGAATTCGCTAGATGAGGAATAGATCCATTTTAGAGTATCTCATTAAGTGGAGGAAACTACCTGCTGAAGATTCCACTTGGGAAGATGAGTTTTTTATACAGAAGCATCCAAAATTATTCAAGCATTTTAGACAACACTTGTTTGAAGGGGAGGGGCATGTTAATCCCTAAATAGTGGAACATTACCCCTTAATTAGGGAATATTACATTAGTAATGTTATTTTACTTATGTTGGCTTGGGTCCATTAGTTGTAATTGTACCTCTTAGTCTCCTATATATACCAAGGAGACCTTTTCATTTGGAATCATCTTGTATTTGGAAATATATGTGGTGTATAAGGAGGTTTCCCCCTTGAAGAGCCTTATTATTTGAAGTTATCTCTTTTTCAAGGCGTTGAGTACTTTTTCTGAGGTTTTTATATGCTATCTTGGTATTTGGTTCCTAACAGGACACGTCTCTAGTGAAAACATTTCATGGTAGAATAATCTCTAAGAAATCTATGAGAAATGGATAATTAAGATTTGGAAACAACAACTTGGATACTCATTGATATTTCCCATGTTGTCTTGTAGGTGGGTAATCTTCATCTTCCAATACAAAAAGGACAAACAAACAATACAAAGTGATAAGACGTATTTAGACAATGTAATGAACCTTGATGATTTTTTGGATATTATATTTTTTGTTTAGTGTTAAAAGTGTTTATTCAAAATATCGTACAAGTAATTCCAACAAAAATAAATGACTTTGTTCTCTATTGCAATTTACACTGTAACAACACTATGGATATCCAAATTCATTCAATGCATAATACATTGGGACAGTCGGAGTTTATTTAGAAAAATATCATCAAATAAAACAAATACAAATGAGAGGAACTTGATACAAATATGTTGTAGGTTATCTTTGTAATTACAATGAATATTGTAGGTGACAACAACTTAGATTTATCCCTCTTCACAATGAAATCGACCTCCATCTTGATCAAATTGTCCTTCGCTACAAGTATTCAACTAACACACTTAGCCTTTGCTTCAATACTTCAGGTTTCAACCCACATTAAGTTGGATCAACCTTTATAACTACAAAATCATTCTAGGCAGGGAGGAACTCTTACCTTTAGCAAGAAATCTCCTCAAACCCTCTAATATCTCTTTCCAGAAGTTAACTCTTCTTGCATACACCCAAACTAAAGTTCCCATGACAAGAAAATCGGTCTTAATGTCAAGTCAACTCACCCAACAATTAGGAAAACTCCCCCACAACTACTAAATCAACCCCAATATGAGAAACTTGGCCCAATGAGGTGGTGCACACCATCCAATTCAAACTCAGCCTCCTCAAACCCAAAACTCAGCCACAACTATGAAATTCAGTGGCCACAACTATGAAACTTAGCCGCCACAACTGAAAACTCAACCACAGATAAAAAAAATTGTTGTTGAAGATGAAATGTTTAGCCACACTCAAGTGCAACGAAGAAATATAATGATTTCCTCCTCTTAATGACCAACTAGGGTGGATAGTGTCACCACTGAAATCAATCTCTGTCTCTATGGTTTTTCATACCAAGAGCCAAAGCCAAAAGAGATCCCTCAATTTCGTCTTACAAAAATAACAATTGCATAAGAGAGAGGATGCCCTCATTCTCCTTTTATCTCCTCATTGACCCTTTTTGGACCCTTTTACCCTTTTATTAAAGTAAAATGACTTTATAAACTTTAAGTCACTTAAAACACCCCTTTTAATTAATTACTCAATGTCACTTTTAATAAGTTACTTTTTCCACTCCCATGACATTAAATAATTAATTAATTCCCTTTTTCCACTGATTATAGCCTACGGGAATCACTTAGGCTATCACGTCAATCTCCTGGAGAGAAAATTTGGAAAGGACATTAATTCCTCCCTCTCTGATATTGCTTGTCCTCAAGCAACTACAAGTTAGGATGCTGCAAGATCTGGTCACTTTCCCATGTGGCATCCTCTGTAGGAAAATATCTCCACCTGATGAGGTATTCTCAAATCACCATGTTACACAGTTTCCTCTCACACACCTCCAAGACCTCCTCTGGAACCAACACTAACTTCCTCTCCTCATCCAAAGGGCGTAAATTTGCTGAAGAAGTGACATGTTGCCCCAATTCCTTCTTAAGGCATGAAACATGAAACACAATGTGAATCTTACTCCCTTCCAGCAACTCTAGCTCATAATCTACCTCACCAACTCCCTGAATCACCCTGTAGGGGCCATAAAAGCAGGGCTTAATATTTTTCCGCACCACGTTTCTTCAGTGAATACTTTCTATATGGATATAATATTAAAAAAATCAAGTCTCCCACCTAGAAAGTGTGCTCAATTCTATGTCTATCTGCATAAGTTTTCTGTTGATTCTGGGCCACCTATAAATTTTCCTTGAGATCCTTGAGAATGTATTGGATTTCCTAGATCCAAAACTTGGCTTTAGGAGCACTGTTATCCCCAAATACCAAGTCAACAAAATAAGGATCATCATAGCCATATAATGCTCAAAACGGTGTCATACCAATGGACACATGATAAGTTGTATTATAACAATGTTCCCCCAAATGAAACCACTTAACTCATGCCTTTTGCTTCCCGAACATGTAGTTACGTAAATTCCCCTTGAGCCACTTATTCACGATCTCAGTCCATCCATATTTTTTAGGGTGGTAATTAGTGTTGGGAGTCAACTTTGTGCCATTCAACCTGAACAACTCCTACTGAAATGCACTAAGGAACCTATTATCTCTGTCACTGATAATATACTTTGGAAACACATGGAGTCTGAATACCTCCTTGAAGAACAAATATGCTACCTGTGATTCTTTTTATTCTAAAGATATGGCAAAGAAATGTGCAACTTTGGTCAGTCGATCGACCACCACATATATGCAGTCTCTACCTTGTACCCTTAGTAACCCTGTGATGAATTCAATAGATGGTGGGGACACTCCACTGGTTGAAAACACACTGTACAGATAGGTAATGGGGAGCTTGTTGTATCTCACACACTCTAGACCAGACCTCTCCTATGTAGAGGGAGCAGTTTCCAGGTTCATGCAGGAGCTTCACGAGATACATTGGAAGGTTGCAAAGCTTATACTTCGATATGTACAAGGCACCATCACCTTTGGGATTCATCATGCAATAGACTCTACGTTAGATCTCATCGGGTTCACTAATTCTGACTGGGTTGGTGATATCATTGATTACAAGTCCTCTAGTTACTCACTTGGTCTCGGTTTTAGGCCTATCTGTTAGTTGAGAAAGAAGCATGTTGCCATTTCTCTATCTTCAGCCGAAGCAGAGTACAGAGGGGTAGTTAACATAACCATTCAGGCTATGTGGCTACAACATTTTTTCACTGAGTTTGGCATTCATTTTCATCTATAGATCGTCATCTAGTGTGACAACCAGAGCACTCTGAAGTTCTGTAGAGATCTAGTTCAGAGGTAGTGGATGAAGCACATCGAGATCCACATGCACTACATCTGGGACTTAGTACACGAGGGGATCATCGACCTGCACTTGTGTCCTTCAACAGAACAAAATGTAGACATATTCACCAAGATCTTCACTGAGAAGAAGCTCCATTCTCTGCGAAGTTGTCTTGGAGTGAAGGACACAGTTGCGTAGAAACTGTCAGTTTTTCTTTNGGGGGTGTCCCATGAGGTTTTCCCTCTTTCTTCGCTATATTTTAGTGTATATTTTTTATTTGGTTACCTAACATGGCCTCGTTGTCGGGACCCATTCTTTGTTTCCACCATAGTGATGTTCAGGGAGGGTGTTGGAGTTACTTCACACACACCTAGGATTTCTTTTTCCTAAGGTTTTTTCGATGTTTATTAGTCATTATTCAGTATCCTATATTTTAGGAAGAAAATTCCTCTAGGGAGAATATTCTCTTTAGTTTTCACTTCTGTTTGATCAGTTGAGTGGAGTCTATATGCTACATTGGTATTATCACCATGCAACATTGGGATCATCACCAACTAATTCACATTGTCCTTGGGATTGTCACCATACTAGCACATTAATCATGATTCCCTGATCTCCTCCTCACTTCACTCTGTTTCAGTCAGTTAAATGAAGACTGATAGACTAGTTAACTCAGCTAGGTGGCAATTCACTCCCGTAATTGCCCGAGAGACTAGACTAGGTGGCAGTTTACTCCCGTAACTGCTGGTGTGTGTCCAGATCACTCTAGACCACCACTATGGCTCATTGGCTTCTCCTCTAGTGTGCATTGGTTGAGTTATAAAGAGTATTTCATGTGTAAATTATCAATTTTTCATTTGTTTAATGAGAATTATTCCATTCTTTCTCTCATGTTTCTCTTTTCTTCTATTTTATCTGCAACTGTGTATGCCAATTCCCAACTAGATCTGTTATGTGCAGGTTCAACACATTTACAATTATCCTTCTGTTGATCAAGATACATGGTGTTCAAGACTATTGAAAGGTCCTCCTTCTCGGTTGTTACTTTCAATAACTTCAAGACTTCTCTTCTTACGGATGGGATATTTCACATTTCCTTCACAGGGAATATCATATTCAACTTCCCAAACATAGCCAACACATCTATATTCCACTGAATTTCCTCTTCTATCAAAGTTGGTTTTGGAAGCAACTCACAGACTGGAGGTGGAAGTGGTGGAACTACCTTCTCTATATATGGAAGAGGAAATTCCACTTCTGGTTGGGATGGAGTGGAAGGTTTTTGCAGAGGAACTAAGGATTTACTTCTTCTTGCATACATCAAAACTTCCTTTTTTTCCAATTCATTTCTCTGATCCTTTGTCAACTAATTCAACATCCTAAGTCGTCCTTCTCCAGCTCCTTTTTTCTAACTTCATCCTAAGTCATCCTTCTCTGGCTCATTTCTTCTCGGAAGTTTCAAATCATGTCCATGAAATTTATACCATCAAAAGAGTCTTCATCATGTCGGGGGCACTCATCCTCCCAATGAGCTTCTTGGCAAGGACAACACCGTGGTGCTTCTTCAATGTTGACCATCCCAACCAAGTTCAAAGTGTCAGAAGATTTCCCCTATTGTTGAGGCCTTGGCTTCCACCCCGTGGCATCTCTTTGTTGTTGATCTCATACCAGGGTGACCCTATTACCAATATTTACTTGGTTCAATGTCACTCCTTTAAAGGTCATATTTGATATCGTTTTTATTTAAATGATTACGTTTAAAGATGAAATTGAAGTGATTAAGAGGCTTGAATCGAAATCGAAATTAACTTGTGATTCAGATTTAGGAGCGGAACAAACTGATTAACAGACTGAATACAATAAACATAGAGATATGAATAATAACACAGATATCCAGTGAACAATATCTTCTATTGAATAATGAAATAGGATGAAAATGTAAAACTGCAAAACTGAAACACTTGCTCTAATGGTGGTAGTTATCTCTGAGAAGAGATGTGGCTTCTATGCACATCCGTCTGAGAAGAATGGATTACAATGAGGCCCCAGAGACCTTTTTGATATTACTCATGATTTCCAAAACCCTAGACATCCAAAAACCTAACCCTAGAAGGTGAAACACCAAAAGTCATGTGGACCCCTATGGGTAAGTTCATGTAAGTTGGTACCTCAACTTCCCAGGGTCGTAAATTTTGCATACGACGTCCGTTTTAGGAACGTGATAGCCCGTTGGAAAGGTATTTCATAGAGATACACATTTCACTATCAAAATCTGACTTTGTTTACAATTTGACTATGGTGAACCAAAAAAAAATGTTTAGGGCCCCAAAACGACCCTAGAAGTACACCAAGATGTGTTGACATTAAAACATACAAAATAAGCCAGTTGGATTAGGAGAGAGGCCACCAGTATTCACCTGGAGGATGTGTGGGGCTCCTGATAGCCCTAGAAGTGTATAACCCACAATTACAAAGAAGTACATAAGAACGTGCTGAACAAAAACGGACAAGAGGAGCCAGTTGGAATATGTGGGTGGCCACCAATATCCACTTGGATCAATCCTCCCCCGGGTGAGCCACTTGCCTTGGTGTAGGATTTCCCCTTCCTTGAAAACTTGATAAAATTGGATCCTCTACTGGCGAGTGCCCTTGACCTGTGTGTCCATTATCTGATCAGTGGAGGCTTGTTCCATGCATTCAAGGTTGATCTATGTTGGTGTTGTTATCACTCCAAGAAATCACTCCCTGACTGTAGAAGGGTGTAAGCTTGGTCACTTAAATAGATCAATAAAATATGGAGGAAAAAGGATAAAATCAGATGACATTATAAACTCACATCTATTTAGAAAGACATGGGTCACTTGAAAGACCAAGGATTTCAACTATGCTGCTCAGAAGGTTTTAATCAATGTGTGAAAACATGGAGAAGACTCATTATGCTATCAAGAAATACCTACACAAAGAATATGTGAATGGCCAGTAATGATAGGTAAGATACTTCTTCATACCAGCAGAAACATATATAATATTTGTATATAGTATATGGCCAGACATAATGAGTAAATACTTGCATCTTAAGCTTATGAGTGCACTGATAGGATGATGACTATTTGGCACTAAGACAATCTTAAGAAGCAATGTGTATAAGTCTAATATACCAATGAAGAGATGGGATGACAACCTTTTGTCATTGAGTATACATAAAATTGGAAAGAAATGATATGAAAACTGAACAAACAAAGTGAAAGAAGCTCGATGTCAAGATATATTCATGGACATCTCCAAAAGATGAAATGTACAAGTCTTCAAGAATAGAACCACAGTCCTTAGACTGTTTTTCCCGCTTTGAACTGTGTCTCTATGGGATTTAAATAATCTTTACAAATCAGTTTCAAGATCCTCAAAAGATGGATCTGATAACCTCTTTTCCTATCTCAAATTCGAATTTGTGAGGTGGCTGGAAAAGACAGAAATTTATGGAAATATGCTACTCAAATATTGACCTATATATCTCAAATAAAAATATTTGTGTAAAAACTGAAAGAGGTTTTTGTATATTGGTTTGTTTTGAGCAAAACCCTCTCTCATTTATTTGATATTATTTTCATTTGCCTGGGATCTACATTTCGAAAACATGTGTTAAACAGGGAAATTATGAGATCCAAAAATTAGGGCTCAGAGATGAATTCAATTCTCCTAATCTATGACACCTGTAGGAAAATTGAGAGAGGTTATTGTTCTTTGACGTGTTAGTAGAAAAATCCTCCGCCCATTTCTCAAAATGATTCTCCAATCGCTCACAATAATCATTTGAAAATGATGACTCAACATAGTAAAAACAAACTCTTCTACACTTTCGGCGGCTCATTTTCCCTTGAAAATCTGATTTAGCTACCAAAAGCCTTGACTTTCGGTGGCTCACAACCCTGTAATTTTTCCACTTAGCCACCAAAAGCTAAAAATCAATTTTTGCTCTAATTTGAATTGCAATTTGATTTATGTGTTGGAATGATATAGTTTTAAGAGCTTGTCTCAAAGCCTTTAAACCTTAAGATTAGAAATAACTTTTCTACCTAATTCTCCTCTTATCATGTGATTTGGAAATCATTAGCAAGTTATTTTTTATCGCTAACATTTGGCTCCAACTGGGATGGAGACCTCCCTGCGAGGTTTCCAAGAACCACATATCTAATGTCTTTCCAGAAAAAGTAAAATTTAAACTTAATGTCTAGTGTTCCATTGGGCATGGAGTCAGCCATATCATCTCTTTTTTAATAATGATCTATGTACATGTTCTTGACTTCCTTTATTCACAAAAGGTAACTGCTACATCTGTTGCAAAGTGGAAGAAAAGAAATGCTCGGGCAATGAGCTTATTTCCTACCCTACTCTACCCTAACCAACTCTGCAATTTGGTTAGGTAAATGTTGATTTCCATAGTAGCCATCCAAGCAATTTTAATACTGAAATGATTTCATCATCCTCACTGATCAATATTTGATGTTTGAAATGCAACAATGGTGATAAAAAATCATTCACAAAACCAAAATCATCTGGAAATACTGATAAATTTAACAAATCAAAAGTCTTCATGTTCTCTGAAATGTATGATTCTATGAAGGATGCCACTGGATCTTTGAAACTGATATTAGAAATCTGTTGGTCTTTAGGAAAAAGTTCCACCTGTATGACTACTTCTCTACCAAAAGATTGATAACCTTATTCTTCTTTTATGATAACCTTGTGATCATCAAATCCTTTGACCTCTTCTCCAGAATAGTGTTCGAAGAATGATGATAGAGCAGTATTTGAATAACAAAGAGTTTGATCAGCTATAAAAATGTAGTTGTCTATACAATCATGACTTATCATAGGCTTAACTGGATTTGTAAACTGATCATAAACTTTATATGAATACCTGTCTCTGTAAAGCTTTGTAAATGTTGAAGGATCTGATTCACAATCTGAAATAATTTTAGTTGTTTGTTGTTGTTCTAAAACTACCTCATAGTCATTACCTTTTTGCTCAGATTCTAAACTATAATGACATTCTGCTGGCTCAAATTTATGCAGATTTTCAAAATCAGTCTACTCTCGGATCCTCCTGGAAACATGAATATTTTCTTCCACCTCTAGAGCATCTTCAAACATAACACTTAATGATGAATATTTCCTTTCCAGCAGAAGAAGGGCAAGTTTTGAATGCAATGCCATCACATAATATATCATGGAAGCTATCTCTGGAGGCCGGATATCCAAAGTCATACCATAGTAAATGCTACAAAATCTTCGATTGAAAACAAACAAGGTTTCATTTTGTTTTTTCTTCAAGGCATAGAAATCAGCAAGGTATGAATCTGTTGATTTTTTTTCAACCCAATACTTCATAAAAAGATTTGAGAACTCGATCCAAGAACCAATGGAATCAACGCTTAGACCCTGAAACAATAGAGCAGCATCTCTGATCAAATATTTTGAAAAATATCTCATGATCACATCTTCATGAACAACCTGAAAACAATCAATAAAATCTTCAAAGGATTCCAAATGTCTTTCAGCTGAAGCTTGATTCTCTCCAGAAAACCAGGGTAGATATTCATAACAGTCAAGAGGATAAGGATGAAGAAGAGAAGGAAATTTTAAAGGCTTAAACATCTTCATCCTGATTTTGATTTGAAAGGATGTGGTCTTATCATGAGAGATAACAAGTTGTTGACAAGGTTCAGAAGTTATGGCAAGAGGAATCGAAATCTCACAGGGTTTTGAAACAATTTTAATTTCTTCAATATCACATTGTTGATCAGATTCTAAAGGAAAAGAAATACAATGGTAATATTTATGAACAGGCTGAGGCAAAAAGATTGAATCAACATCTACAATGCAAGCAGGCTACAAATTTTCTTCTAAAGGTGGATATATAAAAGAAGGCTGATAATCATCAGAATATACAAAACAAAGGACAATTCTATTAACATGTGAAGGGAAAGATATGAAGGAGCTAATAAAGAACAACAACAATTCATGAAGAAAACTAATGAACTGATACCTGGATTTTGAATTCAGCCTCTTCATCTTTTATCAACCAGATCCTCCCCAGTGGAGTCTTTAATGTGGAGTCGCCATGCAAATGATTACAGTCAAATTTTATGTTTGTCTCGTGTCTGCCATCAAGAAACAGATCTATGTCATTCTCCCAGGGAAACTCTGCTTTCACTTTTGTTCCCCACCAACAACACCATTTTGTTATCACTCCAAGAAATCACTCCCTGACTGTAGAAGGGTGTAAGCTTGTTAACTTAAATAGATCAATAAAATATGGAGGAAAAAGGATCAAATTGGATGACATTATAAACTCACATCCATTTAGAAAGACATGGGTCACTTGAAAGACCAAGGCCTTCAACTATGTTTCTCATAAGGTTTTAATCAATGTGTGAAAACATGGAGAAGACTCATTATGCTATCAAGAAATACCTACACAAAGAATATGTGAATGGGCAGTAATGAAAGGTAAGATACTTCTTCATACCAACAAAAACATATATAAGATTTGTATATAGTAGATGGCGAGACATAATGAGTAAATACTTGCAACTTAAGCTTATGAGTGCACTGATAGGATGACAACTATCTGGCACTAAGACAATCTTAAGAAGCAATGTATATAAGTCTTATATACCAAAGAAGAGATGGGATGACAGGGTTCTTTCATTGAGTATACATAAACTTGGAAAGAAAGGATATGAAAATTGAACAAACAAAGTGAAAGAAGCTCGATCTCAAGATATATTCATGGACATCTCCAAAAGATGAAATGTACAAGTATTCAAGAATAGAACCACAGTCCTCAGACTGTTTTCCCCCCTTTGAACTGTGTCTCTGTGAGCATTAAATAAGCTTTGCAAATCAGTTTCAAGATCCTCAAAAGATGGATCTGATAACCTCTTTTCCTATCTCAAATTCGAATTGTGAGGTGGTTGGAAAAGACAGAAATTTCTAGAAATATGTTTCTCAAAGATTGACCTATATCTCTCAAATAAAAATAGTTGTGTACAAACTAAAAGAGGATTTTGTATATTGTTTTATTGTGAGAAAAAAAGTCTCTCAGTTCTTTTAGATTCGTTTTCATTTTCCTGGGATATTCATTTCAAAAACATGTGTTAAACAGGGAAATTATGAGATCCAAAAATTAGGGCTCAAAGATGAATTCGATTCTCCCAATCTATGACACCTGTAGGAAAATTGAGAGAGGTTATTGTTCTTTGATGTGTTAGTAACAAAATTTTCTTCTCATTTCTCAAAATGATTCTCCAGATGCTCAGAATCATCATTTGAAAATGATGACTCAAAACAATAAAAACAGACTCTTCTACACTTTCGGCAGCTCATTTGCCCTTGGAAATCTGATTTAGCCGCTGAAAGCCCTAAATTTCGGTGGCTCACAACCCTGTAATTTTACCACTTAGCCACCGAAAGCTAAAAATCAGTTTTTGGTCTATTTTGAAATGCAATTTGATTTATGTGTTGGAATGATATAGTTTTAAGAGCTTGTCTCAAAGCCTTTAAACCTTAAGATTAGAAATAACTTTTCTACATAATGCTCCTCTTATCATGTGATTTGGAAATCATTAGAAATTTATTTTTGATCGCTAACAGGTGTTATATATTCTTCGATCTCTGAGGTGTCCAATAATGGTGGAAAATATGGCAAAAGGAGGTCCACATTGAACATTGGATGCAGGCCAAGGAAGGGTGGAGTGTTGAGCTCAAAAGCATTGCTACCCACAGCCTTGGTGATAGTGTAAGTCCCATAGAGAAGTGGGAGAAGCTTCCGATGGGGCCCCATGAGATGATCCTTTTGTAAATGTAACCAAACATTGTCGCCAACTTGAAACTGGTGTGGTACCCTGTGTTGATCATGGTGTTTCTTGTACTTAGCATTGGATTTCTACAAAATCTCCTAGACTTGTTGGTGGATGTGATGAATCCGATTAATGAATCTGGTGGCTTTGTCGATCGCAAAATGATCATGGGAAGATTCTATTTGTGCAGTGGCAAGAGGAAGTGCAACATCAATGGGTCCCAAGGGTTGGAATCCCAGACTGACCTAAAATGGGCTATGGTCGATGGAGCTATGGGGATCCCTTTTGTAACTATGTTGAACATAGGGGAGACTCTTGTCCCATGTACATGGATGCTTAGAATTGTACATGCACATGATGTACACAATCATCTGATTGATGAAATTTGTTTTTCCATCGGTTTGGGGGTGGAAAGCAATGGATTTTTTGAGCTTGGTGTCCAATAGAGACCAGAGATTTGACCAAAATGTGCTGAGGAACATGTTGTCCTAGTTGGAGATGATGGTATGTGTTATCCCAAAGTGGACCCACACTCGTTCTAAGAAGAGCTTAGCAGTATCTTCCATGGTGATATTCTTCTTGCAGGTTGTGAGGATGGCCATCTTCGAAAACTGATCAATGACCAAAAATACGCAGTCATTTCCTTGCTTAGTGGACACCAAGCTAGACATGTAATCCATTGATATGGATTCCCAAGGCTTCTCAAGAATAGAAAGAGGGGTGTATAAGCCTTGCTTCTTGATGGTTGGCTTGGAAATGGCACAAGCAGTGCAAGATATGATATACTTGTTGAAGTCCTGTCGAAGTTTTGGCTAATAAAAATGTTTCTGAAGAACGTCCATAGTTTTCTCCACGCCAAAATGTCCTGCCACCTGACTGTAGTGGGATTCCCAAATCATATTTGCACGTTCTCTTGTGGGAAAATAGATATGGCCCATGTGGCATAAGAGTCCATCCTAAATGTGAAAATCGGTGACAATTTCCCTATACCCAAGAGCTGATAGGTGGTGGAAAAGTTTGAATCTTGCTGATAAAGTTGGGGCCACTCAGATGCTTCATGTCCACATGAATGGAGCACATTGGTGAGTGCAGCCATAGGAGGCCGACTGAGGCAGTCAGTGACACGATTGGAGATACATGTCTTATACTTGATGTTGATATGGAACTGTTGTAGGTAGGTGGACCACTTCTGATGGTGGTCGTTCTGCAATTTCCTCTGTGTTTGTATGAATTGCAAAGGCTTGTGATCATTGTGTATGATCATTTCTTTTCCCATGATGTAATGTTTCCATTAACGACATGATTTTACAATGGAATACACTTCCTTGTCATAGGTGGGGTATTTCTAGACAATGTCAGAGATTGTCTCACTATGGTATGCCATTGGATGCCCATGCTAAGTGAGAACTACACCCACAACATAGTCAGATGCATCATTCTCAATCTCGAACAATTGTTGCAGATCGAGCAAGGAGAATACTAGAGCTGAGCACAAGCGATGCTTCAGATCATTGAATTATTGATGTTTCTCCTTCCCCCACATGAACTTGTCCCTACCATTGTGCAGGGGGGCGGAGCCCCCCGTGCGGGGGTTCGGGGGCAGCGCCCCCGAAATTTTTTTTTTGGGCCGACATATTTTCGCCAGTTTCGGGACGACATATTTTCACTGGTTTCGGGCCGACATATTTTCGTCGGGTCGACATATTTCCGGGACGACATATTTCCGGGACCACGTGATATTAGGTGGTTTTTTCGGCACATGGTTTTTGCCGATGGTTTTCTATTTCCGGTTAAGGAATTAGGGTTTTGGACTAATCCAGGTCATTGGGTTAGGGTTTTGGATGCCGTTGGCTCCTATATGTATATTGTATTGAAAACAATGTAAAAACAATGTGTATCAATATAATATATGCTGGTTTTCCCGGTTTGGGTTTCCAGGTGAAAAATCTCTGTGTAATGTTTGTATTTGCCATTGTATCTTTTCTGTTCTTTTCTGAATATCAGTTTGCAGTAGATATTGTACAAGG
>ML782578.1:302132-316042 GCA_009831015.1 Picea engelmannii
GACCCACCTTCCGACATCTTCATATTAAATAATCTCTTCATTAGAAATACCTTATTGGATGCCGAGGGTTTTTCATACAATTTGGCCAATGCATCCATCAAACCCTTCGTTGTCTTTTCTTTGGAAATATTGAAAGCCATCGACGTTGCCAAGCTCAGCCATATCGTTCCTAGAGCCTTTCTGTCAAGAATCTCCCATTCTTCATCCTTCGTAGCCATCATCTTCTTTGTTATCCCGCCCAATGGTAGGAATATATCCTTCTGATATAAATAGTCTTCCATATGCATCTTCCATAACTGGTAGTTTTGGCTATTAAATTTCTCGACCCTAAACTTTCCATCTTACGACATTGCTCCCACTCGAACCAGGAACCCTCTTTTCCTGTGAGTTACCTTTCGCTCTGATACTAGTTGTTAGAAAAACAGGATCGTGGAGCAATAAAATAAAGCAAATGTGGAAACAAAACACAGAAGATACACAATACAATAGAGACACAAATTTACATGGTTCACCTAGTGTGGGCTACGTCCACCAGAGAAATTTCCAGGTCCTTCCTTTATTATTATCCATCATATGAAGGGATACAACTTACAACAAACCTGTTGTAACTTCCTCTTCTTTCTCTCACAGTCTCCTATCTTTGAATACAATATTCGCCATCAACCATAGTCGCAATACATTTCCCTCATAAAAGAGGGTTGCCTTCTAGGTAAAAAAACCCTAACATAATCTCTATCGTTAGATCTGTGACCTTATAATGAATGGTTCAGATTTACAATGAAATTACAATATACATTTACAAGGCAATTTTTCCTTCGAGGGCTTCACCCCTGAACCCCCCCTAGGGGCCCGCTTTCCACCAGACCCCTCTGGACGCCGCAGAGGGGGTACCCCCACTCTGCACTTCCCCACGTGGAAGAGTGTACATACTTCTAGGGTCTAAATACTTCATGGGGTATAAACACGGCTGAAAGTAAAAGACCTCTGAATCAGGAAGATAATCAGGCTCCACAACCAACAAATGTCATCTCTACATAGTCACCTTCCGATGTCAGCAATACAGATGATGATGTCAGTTGTACGAACAAGTTGACTTTGATTGGGTTTGACCAAACCTTTGACTGGCCATAAATTATTCTTCCTAGCTCTATTTGAGGTGTCGTTTGCGTCGTTGGAAATCTTGCAACGAGATCTTCGACTTGGAGTAGTTTTCATTGGATTTTAAACACTTTGATTTTTTGGCCTTCTGGATCCTCCTAGATCATTCCTCCCCACTAAAAGACTTTTGGACCCCAAAAGTGTACATCATGAGATCATACATGTATCTCTCATTTACAACATAACCCATACCCTTTTCTACCTCAACAAAAGGCCTAAAATAACATCATGTTGCATAAATAAGTGATGTTATACATTTCATCACTTTTTACAAAAGTGCCCTTCTATGGGGTCTTATAAATAACAAGTGATTTACAGTAATGGCCACTATCAAATAACTCAAAAAACATTGCATCGTTTTAGTCATCAAGATGAATGGGTCCTTCTTCTCGAGTTGTCTCTTTTCCAGTAGCTGGCTTCCTTGCAGAGTTGTTTCGTCGGCTAATTCCTTCATAGGTGCCTTCTTGTTCTTCTTGGAACGTAACTCTCGATGGAGGGTCCAACAGGTGGCTTCTTGATGTCCACCCTTGTTGCAATGGGTGCAATGGTTTTTCCTCTTCGAGGTTTTCTTTCCTTTCCTTTTCTCCACATGTGGAGAAGGGTCTTCAAGTCTCGTCTTCTTCCTAGTCACCATAACCTCCCTGTACACAACCATTATTTTCCAACACTTGGCCACATTGTGGCTATTCTTACCACAAAACATTTATGGTTTCTTAAGCCATAATATTTGTTTTACATGGTAAATTAGTTTTTAATCAAAAGGAACATTATAATAAAGAGACTTATTATACCTTGATGGGTTGTCTCTAGTGTTGGATTGGTGAGGAGATCTTTCCTTAGCTCTTCCTTTGTAGTATTCATCTCCCTTTGGAGATGACTCTCAACCACGATCATGAAATGATGTGCTCTTAGCCTTCACTGATTATGTTTCGTTGCTTGGAGACTCACTTACTTCTGGGGTCTTGGAGTTTTCTTCCTCATTGGTTTTGGAGCATTCTCCAACCTCTTTTCTAACATATCCTAGCCCTGTATATCAAGGCCATTCTTCCACCTCGATGGGCCTCACAATTCATTGGCCATTGGATTCGAGGCCTCTTCCTTCATACCCCATCTGCTTCATCAACTTCAAGCCAATACCTGTGGTGTGATTTTCAAAAGCACCAAAATCACCAACATCATTGAGGGAAGGAACTAAATCTGGAGATTCCTTTACCTCCATTCTTGTCTATGACACTTGGTCATCCTCCTTAAATGTGGACAATTGTTCCTCTTGGTGGGAAGGAGATGTAGGTGAGGCTTCCAAGAAACCTCCTTGGTTTCATGGTTTATATAGCACATCCTCAATCATATGACAATAGGAACAACCATCAACACTATCATGATCAGATCCATAACTAGTATATCTTCCATCTACACAAGACAAACTCTTTGTTGCCTCTGTTGTGGAGCATTCTCCAACTTGCTCCTTCATATCTTGTAGATGCAGTTGTAGTTTTCTCTTTTCCTCTTCAGACTCTTGAAGCAACCTCCTCAATTTAGCATTCTCTATTTGGATGGTCTTATTGATTTCCTCAAGCTTACGAATCCATGCATTCTTCGATGTTTTCCCATCTTGTCCATTAACTTCAACACCCGCAATCTTCGTCAATCCTGCTTTGATACCACTTGATCTGAGACCGAGGCAACCCTGGTAATAATCTTTACTTGGTTCTATGCCACTCCTTTAAAGGTCATATTTAAGATCGTTTTTATTGAATTGATTGCGTTAAAAGGTGAAATTGAAGTGATTAAGAGGCTTGAATCCAAATTGAACTTAACTTGGTAAAGAAGCTTAATAAATCTCATATACCATTAATTAATGCATCCAAAAACTTAATTGTGGAAATATGGAAGCATAAGAAACATGAGATAAGAAGTCAACCATAAGGACAAGGAATCACCAATTATTAACAAAGTTCACCTAGGGTGGAATACATCTCCAGGCTTCGCTCAACCGCTTAGCCGCTTTATTCTCCAATTTAAAACATGCTTCTCCTTTACAAATAAAAAAAGATGTAGTCCCACTCCTGGTGACAACATCGAAGAGGTGCTCTTATGTTTAAAGAGAATTTTCTCACAACATGTGGAAAAGTCTCTCATGAAATAAGAAAATATCCATCGAGAATCCAAGGGAAAAGTTCTTACAAAGCTGATTTTCACAACATGTGGCAATTATATGTTCTCCTCAAATACAAGGAATAGGTTCTCACAACAAGTGACAATGTCTCTTCCATAAAGAGATGATCTCTTCTCCTGAAGGTTGATCTCTCACAAGCTGTGGCATAACATGGACTCTTTTCCAATGGGAAACAATGGTCCTCTTTGAATTTGCTAATTAGATTCAAGCATCATCATTGCCATTACATTTGTCTCACAATTGATGAGTTTCCTACAATAAACCAAGACTTGGTTCCCTACTGTAGCACTCCACACTCATTGAAATCTGTAGCATGCATACATCTTTTGAAAAATATCATAAAGAAACCAAATTTACAAAATCACCATGCTTACAATGGGTTTTTTTCGATAAGCCTTATGATTTGTATCTCTGATGTAGAAACGGATGTCGCCATTGCGATCGTGGCACAAAATCTGTTAAAAATGTCTATCAAATTGTCTCAAATGGACAAATTCAGCTCCAGGCCCCTGTTGGGCTCTCTGCCTCATAAAGCATGCCTACAACCTGCATTAAATTCTCTTCCTCTACATAATTTCCCGTTCCTATATGTATCTAGGCGCACACAGACCTCTTATCGAGCACTAGCAAAATTTAAATTTTTAATAAACTTTGGGGGCAGACTTACCAAGTCCGACCATTGTGGTTTGTTGGCATCTTGGTTTAAAATTAGAGTTTGGTAAAGGGGACACCCGATGTCGAACTTGAGGATTCCCCCTTTTGGCTTGTTGTTATAACCATTGGCTATATTAAAATAGCGCTGACTGGGAATGTTTTAACTGCTGCCACAATTAGTAGATCCCTGCCAGATTTAGCACCTACGCCAAATGGATGTGACCCATGTCCGACCCCCTACTAGGAGTATGTTGGGATAGAATCTGTGGTACCCTCACTGGGATTTGTGGGATGTAGAAGGGTATTCCACGGATATGCTTTTGGATATATGTTTTTTCATTGGTTTGGCCACCGGTCGGTCCGACCACCGGATTCGGCGCCGGATGGTCTAGGGACGACCCATTGTGTTTTTAATTTTTGGCCCGTAGCCCACATTGGGCATTTCGGGGCTACCATGTGGTGCCCTGTGATTGGGCCACATCTCACCATGTGATAGACTGCCCTATGTCCAGTCATGCGTTGACTCACCTACCACGCATATCCCTGTCATACTGCCATGTGGTGTTTGCCACATCAATGCCACATTTCGTGTTGTCATATTGTCACGTGGAAGCTCTTGGGTGGTGCTACGTGGTGTCACTTGGGGGTGCCACGTGGAACTCTCCGATAGGCCCAAGTGGTCGCCCAAAATGAAAAAAATGCATGACACGTGGAAACCTCTCATGCTACAATGTCATCATGATAATGTTAGCATGACATCATCTCTGCACAGTCACCTATTGACGTCAGCAGTATGGATGATGATGTTAATTGTATGGACAAGTTGACTTTGACTCAGTTTGACCAAACCTTTGATTGGCCATAACTTCTTCGTCCTAGCTCTGTTCGAGGCACCATTTGCGTTGTTGGAAATCTTTCGATGAGTTCTTTGACTTGGTGTAGTTTTCATTAGATTCTGAACACTTTGATTTTTGGGCCTTCTAGATCCTCCTGGATCAGTTGTCTAGCAAATTGAGGTCTGGAGGCAGATTGATTTATTTACACGGTGGTTAATCAACCCATGATCTAATTATGAGCTTGGAAAAACTAAGTACTCATCTGGTCTATCTTCTGAGGCAAGAGAGAAATCAGATCTAGTGTGTTGCTACTAGAAGCTTTGGTCTTTGATTCTGTCTTAGCATGAGGATACTGAAAAGGGTCAACCTTCAAGTCAAGAAGGTTCTCTTCAATATCTGCGCTATACTCTTTAGCTTGTGCCAGGGTTGTGGGATTCTTGTCCTTAAGGATGAAATGGAATTTGCCATCGAATTATTTCATATAAAGGAGACGAACAACTACATATGGAGGATGTAGATCCATCGGGATTTGGTTGTACAACCTACCAAACATGTTGTCAAATTCACTCATTCTCCTTCTTGTTTATCTGATTCAACTGAGCCACAAGCATTCCATTGTATTTCTTCATTTTCCATATGTTCTTGAATATCTTGTCAAAGTCTTCATAAGATGCTATGTGATTATCAGGAAATCCTCTGAACCATCTCTTAGCATCTTCATTCAATGATGAAGCTAGCAAATTCATTGCTACATTTTCATGTTCCACTTCTGCACTTTCCATATCTCTTTCCATGACATAAAGATGATCATCAATAATGATCACATTGTTTCCTGGAAAATTTCGAAACCATTTGTGAGACTCTTTTGGTATAGTATTGGGATATCCGAGGATGGTGGCCATGATGAAGGGTTTATAAAGGTCTTTTTCCAAAGGGTGAGCCATTGGAGTAAGGGGAAGGGTACCTTTGAAAAGGTTTTTGACAATGGGAGACTTGAGAGGAGGCCTTCTTTGGTAAACCTTAGAAGGATTGAATCCCCAAGGGGGAAAAGTCTTGAGAGAAGATGGATTCTGGGAAGGTGGAGTCTCTAGATGGGCTTCAAGAAGAGATTATCAAGGGTGGAAGGGGAACGTCCTTCAAGTGGATTTTCCAGACAAGCTAGGAGTAAAGGATTTGGGATGGTATCTTGCCAAAGTGTCGTTAGGGAAAGAAAGAGGATTCAAAATCATCCCCGACAATCATGCCAAATTATTATCGTGCAAATTGTAGGTTGGGAAAAGCCTGACCCAATCCATGAGATGGAGATAACAGTGGGAGAGTTTACCCACTATCACCTCAGATAAACTCTACCCTCACTTTAGTGAAGGAAGAATCCAACACAACGGGAGAGTCCTGGGTGACCCTAGGGGAAATGAGACGAAAAGTGACACGATGGAAGTGATGCCCTATAGGTCAAGTTGCTAAGTGAGAATTGGCTTGATAATGAATCCCAGGGATGGTCTATGGTTTCCAAGTGCTTGAGTACCTACAGAAGATGATTGTACCTACCCGAGACACAAGAAAATATGAGTATACAAGCTTAAGGTTAAGTAGACAAGCAAGTTAAGCGTGTTGTCCCTATTTGCAACAATATATATTTATATATATATATCAGCAAGTAAATGATTGTTAAAGTTGCTAACAAGATGCTAAAATTCAGGTAAATGAGATAAGCCAGCAATTACTAGTATAACTCAAGTATGAAATCATAAGACTTTAGAAACAAAGTATGGTTGTTATAAACAAGTATTGCAGAGATATTTTATTATCCTTATGGCCGTATAAAACTATTTCTTCAACATAAATTTCAAACCACAAAACAAGCAAGCAAACCACCCAAAAAAGTGTGATGAGGCTAGTAGATTATAGGGGAAAATTATTAGCAACTTTTGACGGTTGAAATGCGAGTTATGATCAAGAAGTGAGTAATTTGTTGCAGCCCTAATGGTTGTATATTTTATTGAGTTACAGCTATAAGAAGACTAAGCAAAACAAGATGCCCTAGAGGCCTTAGCAACCTCAAAGCATCAATAAAAGATTCCAACCTAAACAAGATCAATATCTCTCTAAATCACGTTTACTAATGCAAGCAATTTATTTCTCCAATGCAAACTTCAGATTAGTGCCTTTAAAATTTGGGTGAATGGAGTCTTGAAAGTATGAGTTATATCCACAACGTCCCTAGGGGTGTAAACCCTCTTACTAAGTAGGGCATGCAAATTAAACTAAGGTAAAACTAGGAGGGTGTACACCCTTGTACTCCTCCTAGCAACCTTGCAAAAATTGACTTATCAAATTGCAAATAACATGAAACATGGTGGAGGGTGTATCCTCTTATACTCCTCCAAGGGTTTACAACAATAAAATCAATGGAACTAGTAGAAAACACCAACACACGCAGAAATTTCCTTACCAAATCCACAATAGCAAAGACCGAACCCTAGTTTACCAAGTAATGTCCATTCATAAGCAATATAAGAAGTATCCAAGAGGTGCACACCACCTTAGCTCAACAATTCACCAAGAGAGATCACCAAAAATCATTTTCACAAGAGAGAAATATCCAAATTACCCAAGTAGGGCACAAATTTCAGCCACAATAGTCTTCTCATAATGGAGAGCTATGATAAAATGACAAGAGCTTGATCTCTATTTATACAAATCCTCCTAAAATTGTTTGTCCAATTAATTTTATGGTAACCACAAATAAAGGGGTCAACAACCCTTAATTTTCCCCTTTACATTATTAAATTCAAATTTATCTTTGAAAAATGCACATAAGAAACCCTAATGTGACGTCATCCCTCTTATAGGGTGACTTTTTGACACTTTTTACAATTCATTGGAGTTGAATATGGAAGTTTTTGGGCCTTCTAGGGCCTCCCTCTCATGCACTAGGGTTTCCTCCTTCAATCTGTGCTTCTTCCCATTAAAATGTGGCAAGTGTCCATCATCAATAACTCCACCACCAAAACCCTAGCCCTAGGGTGATGTCAAGCTCCTCAAGTGTGACGTTTTGGCCTCAAGAGAAAGATGTTGGGTTGGTAATGGACTAGGATAGATCCTCCAAGGTGTCTCTCAGGTCTCCAAAGACTATTATCATCATCTGGTGTGTGGGCCATGGTATCCATCCCGTGGGATTCAAGCCCCAAGGAAGCCCAAGCTAGGATTGTTCTTCCTAAATTGTCCACCAATTAGGTCCTACAAAGACAATGAATATGTCCTCCAAGGATCTCAAGTCAAATGCACCATGATAAGTAAATCAAGTCAATAAAAGAGCCATATAAGCATGTACATCAAAACCACCTCATCAAAATAAACAACTGCTCAAAGATCCTATGAAATTTGCCAAGTTTAGGTATGGGAGGGTTGACAAAGTGACCTATTAGGTGAATCGTACATCAAGTTTAGGAGTGTTTCCCAAGTGGACCCCTCTCTAGGTCATGTGCAAAAAGTGACATGGATGGGGGAAAGACTGTTGGGCATGGGTTTCATGACATATAAGGGATCATAGTGTCTTGTTTATGGGTGCCTTTATAGAGGGTGTGTCACACCTTCGTTTTCAATGCAAACTTTTTCCAAGCCCATTTATTGTTTTTTGTTCTTTTAATATGTTTCCAGGTTGAAGCCAATGTGGGGCTTCTACCTAAGCATGAAAAACAAATCCTTCTTGTTATTGGACTAATCAGTAAGTGCATACACAAACATATCTCCCTAGTTCCACCTGAAACTAGAACAAAACAGAACATAATATCAGACTTTCCCTAAGCTCTAAATATTGAGTTTACTAGTTAACAAGAGATAGACAATATACCTTTTAAATGTCGTTCCCTCTTTCCATTTCCATCCTAGATCTGTTCCAATGCTCCTGTGATATTGAACCTACAAGAGAACACAAGCCAACCAAAGTGAAAACAATACAATGTACTCAACAAGAACCTATGTATGTGATCAAAGAATCATACAATAAAACAAAACTAGTTTTATGGGAAAGAAGCATATCGTTGTATCATATTAAATAGAAAGTGGAGAATACAACCAAAGCCTTGATGTTGCAACGTCCCCTTTTAATGGACCCTTTCTCTAACACACACACCTTTGCTCCAAGGCCTTTGAATGAAGAAGATCCACCATGTAGCTTGTAGAACTAAAGCAAAGCTCTCAAGAATAATCTGAAGTAGAACTCTCCATACAAATCTTAGCCTAATCAACCTTAGCCTTTTCCATGAGAAATCACTCTTTATATAGGGTGAAAGAGAGATGGATGAGAAGATTAGGATGATCCCACCAAATCAGAGAAGCAAGTAAGATCCAGACCGTTCGGAGGCTACCTCATCTTCTAGAAGATCCCCTTCTAGAAAATTCGTGAAGTTTGAATTTTCCTTAGCTTTTGACATCGTCGCACCCTAGGTATATGGCAGCCTGCAGAGATGTCATAGTCCAGCTCTAGAGTAGGGTATGAAAACTAGGCATCGTCGTACCCCATGCATTTTGCAGGGGACAACGACCCTCCTTAATAGGGTTTTTGAGAAGGGAAAGCAAATCACTTTTCTCATGGAGAAAGAATCTTTTATATTATCAGGGAACATGAACACATGTTGTTAGTGAATCACTGGGGTGACCAAAATAATGTGTAACATAATGCCCCCCAAAGTATGAAGTTGGAACTCGTGACAGCTGAAATACTTTGTAGAATGTGTGTGTTGAACAAGGAGTGCACTGATTGGGAACCCGCAAACAATCAAGCATCTACATAATAATATATCATTGTCTGAGGTAGGCATTCCCATACTCATATCAAAACATTTTAAGTGATTCATGGCCACTAAATATACACTGTGGATCCATGTCATTATGAATCATCATAGCCACAAAGAATACACTGTGGATCTATGCTCTAAAAGGACTCAAATTCAGACATAGCCACGAGACATACAAAGTGGATCTATGTGTCAATATAAATCATCAATAATCCATCGCAACCTGGACCAAAATCATAATATATGGGGTCTTCATTTCCATCGTCTCTAAGTATGAATCTAGCCATGTGATTATAGGTGTTGAAGTCGAACATGGTAGAAACCACTTGATTACCAGTCATTAATGAAAATCGTTAACAAGTGCAAGGGAAATCGCCATTGATGTCAATGACTCCCAAGGTACCCAGTACAATCTAACGAATGTGAATAAATGAGTTGAAGTCGAACACTCGATGAAATATTCCAATCAAGGGTCAATGATGTGAACCCACTGTTGAAAGCGAAGAAACCTGCCATTGAGGCATGCAGGCTCTAAGGTACTGAATGATTTCTAAGTCTTATTCCTAGATGATGTGTTGAAGTCGATAGGAAAATACTCGTCACAGGAGGGCCTTGATGTATCCCCCATCAATGACACAAAATATGTAACATATTTGAGGTAGATCAAAGTATGAAGTGATTCAAAACCGACACAAGGAAGGATGACATGGTAGAAAATTTATAACTGCAGATGGCCAACTCAATAGAAGGCTTGTTTAGGTTGGAATTCTCTTGAACATATGAACGACACGACAATGGTCTTGGAAACATTGACTCAAGGAGGACCCAACATATGAATTTTGTGGATGGTCAAACGAGAGACAAATCAATTTCTCAACCCGGATTCGATGATGAAAGGGGGTGTCATGTTCAAGAGCGACTATTACTACCACTAACACAAATACATAGACACATTTCTTTCCCAATTCCCCCCCACCATTTCTGGCGAGTACCTCTTTATTTTTATACAAGCTTGAGGAGGATAAAATATGCTTGTTGATGTAAGCTCATTCTTCAGATGAGTCCCTTGGAGTATGTTTAACAAACCCTAAAAGGAGTGGTTCGATCCCATATGGGTCTTTCAATGTTTGTTTAATGAGTCCAAAGAGAGAAAACTCAGGGGTTTTTCAATTTTAGAGAGTCTAAAAAACAATTAAAGAGAACTCCATCAGTTCATTTTTCATAAATTAATCTGATGAGACTGAAAAAGCGATAATCTACTGCTCATCAGATGTTTTCTTCAAATACTTTTACGAGCGTGAAAATAACAAGGTCTCTCGACCATCTTTTCATGTTTAGAGAGTCTGAAAAGATCTTAAAGAAGACTCCAGGGGGTTTCCTTTTTCATATAACCTTTACGAGTCCGAAAAAGTGATAAAAGTGTACTTGGTTACATTATCATTGATTCACAAGCACGAGAAAGAACAAAGACTATGCTCGAGGTTTTTCCTGAAAAACCCTAAAAGTATCTGTACATGCAACAAATATAAAAAAAAAAAAACCAAAAAAGTGGACCCTTGTTCCAACGTTTCACCTCTAGACTCTACCCTAGCCACATTATGCTTCTCCAAGTTGAAGACAGTGTGCGGGGCTTCTACCTAAGCATGAGAAACATTGCCCACACACGCTCCACCTTGGTTTGCATTTTGTACTAATTATTTTTCACAGGTCCCATCAGTTTCATATGAGAGACATTTCATTATCCTTGGGATCCCTGGGTGAGCATATAGAATATTCATGATTGGATTTTATCGTTTTCCAGCTACAAGCCTCTAGGCCTTCAACCCCTTCTTCCCATGAAATGAGGGACAATCCCTTCTTGGGTCAATACACCCAAAAATCCCAAAAGGTAAGGAGATGAGGAGATGAAGTGTGTAAAGTGACAAGTATGGTTGGGAATGGCATGATGACTCGTCAAGAGGACCTCCCAGTAGCAAACTTATCCCTAAGGGTGACCACTTACTAGGGTGCAATTTCAACCACCAAGGTGAAACAAGGAAAAGTGCTTAATTTCCAAGCAAATGTTACATAATCAAAAGCAGTTTAAAATGCAACAAACTCGAATGCCTCAAATATTGAAATGACACTCACCATAAAACATGACTTGTACCTCATGGAGAAAGACCCAATGTCTTCCAAAAGTAAATTGATGTGGTGGATACCCTCATGATGAACCTGAGATCTATGATGGTGAAGTGTGCCTCTATCTGTGCAAGTAGACATTGTTGGTCAAGTTGTCTCTTGATACTCCATGTATGCAACTTGAAGGCCTCGAAACAACATCTCCTTAATTATCCCTAAAAATTGGGAATAACACTTACATCTTCATATAAATATAAAAACAAATAATAAAAATATTAAAAACATAAAAAAACACATTTTTTATAAAATCCAATCTTACATTTTCATAGAAACACAGATATTATATTTATAATAATGTACCCTAAAATATACACCATCACATCTTTATATTAATAAGTGCATGGTGATAAGATTTACCTAGGATAATGGATAAAGAAGGAGATGGAGTAGACTAAACAAATGTACTCTTTGTAAGGTAGAGGAAGAATTGATGTCTCATTTGTTTGTTTCATGTTCTTTTGCATCACAAGTTTGGCTTGAAGTTATGATGAATATGAATTATCCAATATAATGGATATTTTATTCTTTGGAACTTTACTTATGGAATTGGTTAATAAATCTATTTTTAAAATAGTTTACAGAAATTTTTTGCTATGTAATGTGGGAAATTTGGTTGCATAGGAATTGGGTTTTTTTTATGGGCATAATGAAAATGTGAGAATGGTAGCTCACAAAGTTCGAGTTGTTTTTTAGAGAGTAAAAGAGTCAACTAGTCAAACAACTAGTTTGCTATTAGCCCCAATCTTCAATCATATGATGGCATGGAGTTAAGTGAGGGGATATCAAGTCAATATGGAGCTGGTATGGTTTTATTTGTGTCTGAAAACCACTATTTCTACTTGAAGCTGAGAGCAGGTTATGATTCAAACACAAGTGTTGAATTGATTTCTCTTTGGGCTCTCTTTTTTTTCAGAAAAGAAAGGGGAATCCCACAAATTTAGATTGTGGGATTTCAAAAGTTGTTATTGATTGGTTCTGTGGTTGAAGTCTTTTAAATAGCTTGCTTTTGGAGCCTTCATAGAGATTCATATGAGATCGATAGGAGATCTATGAAGACATTATTATTAACGACACTTACAAGGGTTTATAATTGGAAAGAAATTTTTTTTGTCAAAGGAGGTTCTTGGTTTGGATGACGATCTTCTAGTATTCACACAATTTCTTGAAGAGGAACCTCTACCAAAGGTCTCTCAAATGATATACTAAAGCTAGTTGATAGAAGTCATGTTTTTATGTACATGTTTCTTATGGTATGTTTATGATATGGACATTTAGAGTTTAATTTTGTATGTTTATGTTTTGAGTAGATAAAAAGTTTAGGCCATATTTTGACATAATCTGGCCAGCATATGATCTTGGCTGGTCATCTAGAGATGCTCTCGACTCTCATGTCTTTTTTTCTATAATTTAATTAATTATATTTAAAAAAAAAACCTGCGTGGTCATATCCTTCTGAAAACTCACTTTGAACTTTGGTTAAAGCATCTCGTCGATTTCAGAAAGGACTTGTGTTGCGTTTTTCCTGAATGAAAATTTACTACCAAATCGTTCGTGAGTTATTAGCCGTCGATTTTGGATCTGAAATTCTCAAATCTTTTGGATCACTTGTGACGTGTCATTTCAATGGGACTAAGATGTGGTTTTAATAGAGTTATTATTTGTTAATGGATAAGGCTCGGCACGTTAACTTCTAGGTAATAGTGAATTAAGCGAATTTAATAATATTTGAAATCGCAAAAGTAGGTATTAGTATATTGAAATTATTTGGTGTTTTTTAATAGGGGAATTAATCCCCATGTGAGGACATGCTACGTTCTCCATGTGAGGAGCATTATACCATGAAATTTTATAAGAGCGTGTTTTTCCCCACACAATCTTCGTTTGTCTTTATTCCCTCTTCACAGGAAGGCGCTCATGTTTGATTCCTTGTGTGATCCAGAAGGGAGTTTAGGTGGATTTTCTCTTCTTCTGTGCCATAGCCAACTTTCATCTTCCTTTCCTAGACAACACTTTTCATTTCCAATTTCGCTTAACACATATATGTTGCTTGAAGTTCTTGCAGCTGTAGTGACCAATTTCCCTGAACCTTCTTTTCTTATCTCACAC
>ML782578.1:354602-374550 GCA_009831015.1 Picea engelmannii
CTTTACTACAACACTAAGTGCTTTTGGAATTGAGCATATACAGTGCGTGGCTATCTTTGAAACAAAAAGACTTCCCTGGGTTGATAATTTATGTTTCACTTGGTTGTTTAAAAAAATCAATTAAGCAATTATAGTGACCAACAACAATATGCTCCATGACGCCTTTTCCTTTGATGAATTGGGCTTGGAGTCCAACCCAAGAGAAGACTGTTCATGAGTACCATGATAAGCTGTGGGAAAATAACGTGAACAAGTTTATTTATGAGATTTTTAACTGGGTGATGGTGCCCCTGCACATCACCATTTTTGGTCTTTTGCCACCCCGCATCTCAAATAGCATTGCTGAGAATCTGAGCCATATCACGGACTGGTACGTGGAAGAGGAATTCTCCTATTTGAGAGTATTTGGAGATGTTGTTCCTCCTCTGGCGCTACCACTATTCATCCCCGACAAGCTAGCTTGTCGCGAGATTGCTCGACAAATAGTAATCGGCGGAGTGAGAAAAGAGCTCAAAGCATCATCAAAGAAGGTATGGTCGTTTTTCCCTATTCGGCTAAATTCCTATTCCTTATTAGATTTTGGACATGCTAAGGCTGAGGCTGCAGCCATAGAAAACTTAAGCTTAGTCTCTATCGAGTACAAGAAGCATGATCCTCAGGGAATTGTAAGCACTCATTTGGGAAATTGTGGATTAAAGAGGTTCGAGCATGAATGTTCACCCCCGGACGATGTTTTCTGAGGGGCGAGGTCCTATTCGGAGGTGCAATTTCGAATCAGATCCCTAGCACCCGAAGACAGGGCTTCAGTTTTAAAATTTCAGGAACATAGGAAACGATGTCTCCCCATGGTGCTAGGAGGTCTAAGACTTTCCAAGGATAAAGAAAAAGAGGCCGAAATTTCTGAGGGGCAAACCTCTAACCCCGAAAAACGTCAGGAAGGGGAGCAGGAGAAGAATCCCGAAACAGAGAAAAATCCCGAGAGGGAGAAGAGTCCTGAGCAGGAGAAGAATCCCGAAACAGAGAAAAATCCCGAGAGGGAGAAGAGTCCTGAGCAGGAGAAGAATCCAGAAAAGGAGAACAGTCCTGAGCGGGAGGAGAATCCCGAGACAGAAAAAGAAACTACTTGTCCTCCCAAGGACCATAGTCTGGAGATGGAAATAAAAGACACAGACCCACCAGAAACTCAGAATCCAGGGGCAGGGATGAAGACCTCTGACCCCCTGAAAGAGAAAGATCCACTCAGCACACCAGGGAAGGCTGTGAAGTAGATCGGGCAACCCATCACCTCTGTCACGCCCTTGCAGTCGTCACAGACAGGCGTTAGCGAGGGATGGATATTTGGTGAAGAACTAAGACCTATAAAGGTAGAGGAACTCCCTCCTAATGAATTCTTCTTTGACAAAAAGAGGAAAGCTGTGGTGAAGCGAGAATTTTATCAAGAGGGAGAGTCCACTGTTAAAAAATTCAAAGTGATGACCGATGGGAAGAATAAAAGGAAAGATGAATTTGCCACGAAAATTGCAGGAACGCTAGGAGCGTATGCGACGGCAAATCAATTCTCGGTCGAAATGTTAAAGAAGCAGCTCAAAGCAAAAAATCGCCTGATCAAGACTCTTGAAGCCAGGGTGGCTTCGGCGGCAGAGAACGCTAATCGTCAAGCGAGCGGAGAAATAGAGCTGGCCCAATTAGCCGATAAGCCAAAAATCCAAGTCCTCAAAACCAAGCTGGAACAAGCAAATTCTACGATCCGAGATGGTCAGGTGCAATCGGGCCAGCAAAGGGATATGATTACACAGCTGCAGGCTCAGCTAGAGGTCGCAGAAAGTAAGGCAATTGACATCGATATCGTTAAATCCCGAGCAACTGATATTCGGAGCAGGATCTCCTCTGCTCAACAGAGCCTGCTTAAAAAAGTAGGGGAGATTCGAGAAGACTGCTTGTTAATACATCGGATCTCTGAGAATCTGATTAACAAAGAAAGAAATGTAGAAGCTGCTCGGATTGCTTTTCAAGAGGCAGTGATGGTGACTAACAACAGGTTTTTCAGGGCCTCCCAGGCTCACCATTGCCGAACAGACCAGGGGTAATATCTTGTTAAAGAATTGGGAACATCATATTACTTTAAGCAAAGAGCATGTTCAAAAAGTGACAAATTCGTTAGCAGAAGCCTGCAATGCCATGAATGGTGAGATGTTAGGAATGGAGATTGGAAGTGACACAGAGGCGCTGAGACAGATGAATACAGATCGGATTTCTCTTGACATGAAGGAGAAGAATGAGAGAAATTCAGCAAAAATCTCTAGGATGCATAGGGTAGACCCGGCTCAAACCGACAAACATTTGATTCAGCCTAGTGCACAACTCGGCGCTCTTGAACTCGTCAATGTACAAATAGATGATAAACTTCCACAACTGGCCCGAGAGTGCTATTTTGTCGAAGCCAGTTGTCAAGCCGAGCCTTCACAGCTTGTGACCCAGTTTGTAGACAAGTGTATCATGTACACTGAATCCATGCGAGGACAAGCATCTAGCACTTCTTGAAGATAGAATAGGAGAAATGGAGTTATTTCGTTCCCCCCAGCTGTCAATGCAAAACCTTCACAGCTTGTATTTCAATTTTTAGACAGATGTATCATATGTATTAAATCTAAGCAAAAACAAGCACCTGGCACTATTTTGAAAACAGATTCGGACAGATAGAGTAATTTGGCTCTTCTGAACCGAGAGGAAAATTTTGTATAAACACATCACAAAAAGAAGAGATAAAGGCTGGACTTTTTGGGATCAAATTGGAATAGAGTTTTTTGCATGAAGGAAGTTAATACAAGCAAATTTGGAGATTCCTAATTCCGTCACGACTGTGTTGCAAGTTTTTTTCGTTATGTTATTTGTTTCTTTTCATTTTGCTCTACATAATTGATGGGTATCACTATAACTTAGTACGACCACTACTATAGTGAAAGGGATTTTATTTTTCTGTAATTGTCTCTTGTCTTTCCTCTGCACCAGCTTTAGCAGGTGTAAGACCAATTTGCATTTACAGAATCATGTATTTGTTTACACTATATCAATTATGTCTGTGTTAGTTTCTTCGTCTATGTATGTGCGAGTTTCCTATCGACAGGAACCTTACCTTGTCTTCAGCTAAACGTTTTTCTCTCATCCCTCATCTTTTTATTAAAAATAACACAGTTACAGAGAAAGGCCTTCAGTTCGAGTTTTTATTTCATTCTTCATGCAAAGGTTTCTTTTCACCTTGACCAAATTGAACAACGTTGAAATCTCTCGTTAAATTATTTCATACTTGTACTGTTCCTCAATGACTGTTCCTGTAGCAATTCAGCCAAATATTCAACCCGGGTTAGCTAATCAAATACATATCGCTTTAAATCTTTTTGATACAATTCTTAAAACTGCGAACACCCGAGAGGAATTAGAACGTTCATGGGCAGCAATTGAACAAGATATTACTATCCAGGAACAGTTGGAAGCTAGACAGCTAGAACGTAGAAACCTTCATTAGTTTCCTATACAGAAGGTGACTTTATCTTCGTATACATCTTTTACATACCTTCGGATGCCTTGACACTGTACTCTAAGCCTTAGTACAGACTCAGGAACAACAGTACCTTCGAAAAGGGTTTTGATAATGTGAGACTTGGGAAGAGTCCTTCTTCAGTAAACCTTAGAAGGATTGAATCTCCAAGGGGGAAAATTCTTGAGAGAATATGGATTTTGGGAAGGTGGAGTCGCTAGATGGGATTCAAGAAGAGATCATCAAGGCTGGAAGAGGAACACCCTTCAAGTGGTGTTTCCATAAAATCTAGGAGTAAAGTATTTGGGATGGTAGCTTGCCAAAGTGTCGTTAGGGAAAGAAAGAGGATTCAAAATACTCCCCGACAATGATGCCAAATTGTTATCGAGCAAACTGTAGGTTGGGAAAATCCTGACCCAATCCATGGGATGGTGATAATGGTGGGAGAGTTTACCCACTATCATCTCAGATAAACCCTACCCTCACTTTAGTGAAGGAAGAATCCAACACAACGGGGGAGTCCTGGGTGACCCTAGGGGAAATGAGATGAAAAGTGACACGATGGAAGCGATGCCCTATAGGTCAAGTTTCTAAGTGAGAATTGGCTTGATAACGAATCTTGGGGATGGTCTATGGTTTCCAAGTGCTTGAGTACCTACAGAAGATGATTGTACCTTCCTAAGACACAAGAAAATATGAGTATACAAGATTAAGGTTAAGTAGACAAGCAAGTTAAGCTTGTTGTCCTTATTTGCAGCAATCAACAGATATATATATATATATATATCAACAAGTAAATGATTGTTAAAGTTGCTAACAAGATGCTTAAATTTAGGTAAATGAGATAAACTAGCAATTACTAGTATAACTCAAGTATGAAAGCATAAGACTTTAGCAACAAACTATGGCTGTTATAAATAAGTATTGCATAGATATTTTATTATCCTTATGGCTGTAGAAAACTATTGCTACAACATAAATTTCAACCCATAAAATAATCAAGTGAAACACCCTAAAAAGTGTGATGAGGCTAGTAGATTATAAGGGCAATTTATTAGCAACTTTTGACGGTTGAAATGTGAGTTATGATCAAGAAGTGAGTAATTTTATGCAACCCTAATGGTTGTAACTATTATTGAGTTATATCTCTAAGAATACTAAGCACAACAAGATGCCCTAGAGGCCTTAGAAACCTCAAAGCATCAAGAAAAGATTCCAACCTAAACAAGATCAATATCTCTCTAAATCATGTTTACTAATGCAAACAATTTATTTCTCCAATGCAAACTTCAGATTACTGCCTTTAAAATTTGGGTGAATGGAGTCTTGAAAGTATGAGTTAGATCCACAACATCCCTAGGGGTGTAAACCCTCTTACTAAGTAGGGAATGCAAATTAAACTAAGGTAAATCTAGGAGGGTGTACACAATTGTACTCCTCCTAGCAACCTTGCAAAAATTGACTTATCAAATTGAAAATAACATGAAAATTGGTGGAGGGTGTATCCTCTTATACTCCTCCAAGGGTTTAAGACAATAACATCAATGAAACTAGTAGAAAACACCAACACACGTAGAAATTTCCTTACCAATTCCACAATAGCAAAGAACAAATCCTAGTTTACCAAGTAATGTCCATTCATAAGAAATAGAAGAAGTCTCCAAGAGGTGCACGCCACCTTAGCTAAACAATTCACCAAGAGAGATCACCAAAAATCATTTGCACAAGAGAGAAATAACCAAATTACCCAAGTAGGGCACAAATTTCAGCCACAATAGTCTTCTCACAATGGAGAGCTATGATAAAATGACAAGAGTTTGATATCTATTTATACAAATCCTCCTAAAATTGTTTGTCCACTTAATTTTATGGTAACCACAAAGTAAGGGGTCAACAACCCTTACTTTTCCCCTTTACATTATTAAATTCAAATTTATCTTTAAAAAATGCATATAAGCAACCCTAATGTGACGTCATCCCTCTTATAGGGTGACTTTTTGACACTTTTTGCAATTCGTTGGAGTTGAAGATGGAATTTTTTGGGCCTTCTAGGGCCTCCCTCTCATGCGCTAGGGTTTCCTCCTTCAATCCATGCCTCCTCCCATCAAAATGTGGCAAGTTTCCATCATCAATAACTCCACCACCAAAACCCTAGCCCTAGGGTGACATCAAGCTCCTCAAGTGTGGCGTTTTGGCCTCAAGAGCAAGACGTTGGGTTGGCAATGGGCTAGGATAGATCCTCCAAGGTGTCTCTCATGTCTACAAAGGATACTATCATCATCCAGTGTGTGGGCCATGGTATTCGTCCCGTGGGATTCAAGCCCCAAGGAAGCCCAAGCTAGGATTGTTCTTCCTAAATTGTCCACCAACTAGGTCCTACAAAGACAATGAATATGTGCTCCAAGGATCTCAAATCAAATGCACCATATAAGTAAATCAAGTCAATAAAAGAGCCATCTAAGCATGTACATCAAAACCACCTCATCAAAATAAACAACTGCTCAAAGAACCTATGAAATTTTCCAAGTTTAGGTATGGGAGGGTTGACAAAGTGACATATTGGGTGAATTGTATGTCAAGTTTAGGAGTCTTTCCCAAGTGGAACCCTCTCTAGGTCATGGCAACAAAGTGACATGGATGGGGGCAAGACTGTTGGGCATGGGGTTCATGACATATAAGGGATCATAGTGTCTCGTTTATGGGTTCCTTTGTAGAGGGTGTTCCGCACCTATGTTTTCAATGGAACCTTTTTCCAAGCCCATTTATTGTTTTTTGTTGTTTTAAGATGTTTCTAGGTTGAAGCCAAGGTGGGGCTTCTACCTAAGTATGAAAAACATTTCTTTCTTTGAATCTACCCTAGTCACGTTATTCTTCTCCAAGTTAAAGACAGTGTGTGGGCCTTCTACCTAAGCATGAAAAACATTGCCCACACATGCTCCACCTTGGTTTGCATTTTTTACTAATTATTTTTCATGGGTCCCATCAGTTTCATATGAGAGACATTTCATTGTCCTCAAGATCTGATGCAGGAGCATCATTGGAAAGAGCGTAGAGGTAGGACCACTCAACACGTGAGAGTTCTTCCAAAAATTCAACATTGGCAATTGCAGCGATTTTGAAATCTGCCTTAACTCTGCGCCAAAATTTACCTTTGGATGCACACTTGAACTAGTGTCGAATTTTACCCTTTGAGGTACGTTTTGAAAATCCCAAGCAGAGAAGGAGTTTCCACTATGGCTCTGGAGTGCGACTAGACTAAGATAGCATAGGATGAATTTTAGAGTAGGCAAGTAGCCAGGGAAAAACCCTAGAAAGGTTTTTAAGTTAAGTAGAAGTTTGTACGCCCAGAGAGAGAGAGAGCGGCAATATAGAGAGAAATTTGTTGTAAGAGAGAACTGCAAGTTAGCAAGAGATCTTTGTTTTTGAGTTACTATAATTTGAATGTATTTGATAGTCGTTTCGGCACTTGTGAATAGAACAGAAGGAAAAATTGATCCAAATGCATGTATGTGAATGTTATTTGATTTTCTTGTTACTTCTGTTTTCATGAACAAGTGAATGAATCTCCACAGAGGAGAACGGAACTGTAACTGTTAGTTTTTAGTTTCAATTGTTTCTCTTCATTTGAAGCTCTGCAAGGTGTGCATTGAGCCAGAGAGGAACGTAAGGAAATTGGGAGGAATTTCTCTACGAGAAATATTGTGGATCTGAGTTATCGAAATCCCTCAGACGCAAGGAGTGCGCGGGAACTCGAAGTCTGAACCAGAAAAAAATTAGGAGGGGAAACACGTCGAAAGGTGTTATCGAGACCCAGGAACCCATTCCCTGGAAGAAGCGAAGGTCGAGCCTTCGAAGACTTATAAAATCTCTAAGTCTGAAGCGAGTAAAATCTCAGGAGGAAGAACGCCATCAATCATTGGATCACGGTGGAGAATCCTGCAGACCATCCAATTTGAGGTAGGAGCACAGACTTTAACACTGTGTAGATCCAGGAGAGGAGATCTCAAAGATATAAATAGATGGTGGAGAACTCTCGAGGAGAGTCATGAAATATCGCAATTCGTTGGATCAAGTAGAGTTGCGAGGAGGTCAGTGACGGGGAAAAGATCTGATCATAGATCTGGAGGGTGTTGTGAGTCGTTGATCAAGAACCTTGAGGTTTTGACATTTCAACATTTCGGCAACCGGGAGTACAAGGGCCAATAGTGTGGGACTCTTGACTGGTGGAACCCCAAAAAGATCGGAGCCGTCAGATCTTCGAGGGCCTAGAGCCGTTGATCTGTAGTGGGAGAGATTTCATGGTTTCAGCGACTGGGAAGAGAAGTGGACAACTCCTTAAGATGCAAAGTCACGAAACGCCGAAATAAGCGTAGTCGTTGATCCAAGAGAGATCTGAGCCATGGATCTCATGTCACCGGGATTTCAGCATTTGGGACTTGGAGGAGTCAAGGATTCATTGTATTGGAAAGTTCGGGGTCACGAAACATGGTGCGCCTTTTGGGCCAAGTCTGTGGTCATGCCCACGGTCACAAGGAGTGGAGAACGTGAGCCCAGCGCTTGGTCACATGGGTGAACACAGAGAAGGACCTGTGGATTCGAAAAGGAGGGTTCTAGCTTGGAACCAGAAGAGCCATTTCGGCACCGAACCAGAAGATCCTGACCAGGAGGTCGCGCAGCCCTAAGGAGGGATAGGGGGATTGCATCAGGTGGTATCAGAGCCTAAGTTCTTCATCTGTAGACTTCAGGTGAAATAAAGAGGAAGAGACAGAGAACTCGGAGTTGTACTCTGTGTGTGACAAGCAGTCAACACAATGCCACCAAGGAGACGAGAGGTACCTTTAGCCAACTGTGTTGTAGAAAGAGAGATGTGAGAACTTCGCGCCAAATTGGAAACAATGGAAGTAGCGCAGAGAAGAGCACCTGACGTTGGAGACGTCAATGAAGCAGAAAGTGAAGAGGTTGAAGTTGAAGAGGCTACAGGAGAGAATGTTGTCGAAGAACGTTTGTTGAGAGTAGTTGCCAGATTGGGAGGTAGATCAAAAATAGATGTTCCCATGTATGAGGGAAACCTAGATGCTGAAGAACTATTGGATTGGATAAGATCCATGGACAGAAACTTCGATTATGAAGACATCGATGAGAAGAAGAAGGTGAAGCAGGCGGTCACCAGGTTAAAAGGACATGTAGCGTTGTGGTGGGATGAACTATAGGTTGAGAGAAGAAGCAAAGGCAAATAGAGGATAAAGAGTTGGGATAGAATGGTAGCCAAGCTGAAGGATAAGTTCATACCCAAAGATTATCAGATAAATCTATTCAGGAAAATGCAAAACCTGAGACAGAAAGGGATGACAGTTAAGGAGTACACCGAGGAGTTCTACCGGCTGAACATCGGAACTGGACAATGGGAGAGAGACGAAGAGAAAGTCGCCAGATATATAAATGGCTTGAGATATGAGATCTAGGACGAGCTCAGCATGATGTCAGTTAGAACCGTGGAGGATGCTTATCAGTTTGCGCTGAAGGCAGAGGAGAAGTTGGCCAGAAAACAGAACCAGCGAGGAAGAGGTAAAGGCTCAATCCCAAGCAAAAGAAAGGGATTTAACCGCGACAGAGCACATCAGTCTAAGGACAAGGCTAAGAAACCACACAATCACTTAGAATGAGGAGGAATTTCTCGAGAAAGACAGGGTGGTGGAAGGAATTCTTTTAGAGGAAGAGGCAGAGGAGGAGTAAGATGTTATGCCTGTGGAATGGCAGGACACATGTCTTGGGAATGCCCCGAGAAAAAGAAGGAAGGAGGAGAAGCTCACATTTCAGAAGCCCAACGAAGAAATGTTGAAGCAGAGGGAGCAAAGGATGGAGCATCCCTAATGTTGAGAAAAGTTCTCTTGAACTCGAAGGCAGAAATTGAAAAGCCATTGTAGAGAAACAGTCTCTTCAAGACAGCTTGCAAGACTAAGGATAAAGTGTGCAAGGTGATCATTGATAGTGGGAGTACTGACAACCTAGTATCCACAGAGATGGTGGAGAAATTGGAGCTAAAGACAACTGGACATCCAAAACCATACAAAGTCTCATGGATGCAAAAAGGACACCAGGTAATGATCACTAAACAATGCTTGGTTGAAATTAAAATAGGAGGATATAAAGATGAAATACTATGTGATGTAATTCCCATGGATGTATACCATATTTTGTTGGGAAGACCATGGAAGTTTGAGAGAAATGACATTCACGATGGGAGGAAAAACACATATACATTAGAAAATAATGGTAGGATGCATATGTTACTGCCAATAGAGGAGAAGAGATTAGAGGAGGAAGCCAACACAAGCATACTTCTCATGAGTGGGAAGGAACTCCTGAAAGAAGTCAAGGAAGAACAAGAGATGCAGTTCGTTGTGGTGAGGAAGCCCATAGTCATCCTTACAAGTACACCAATGGATGATTTGCTTCAAGAAGTTCAGGAGCTGCTAGATAATTTTGTTGATATAGTGGTGGATGAGCTGCCAAACTCATTGCCACCCATCAGAAGTATCAGTCATCATATCAAATTGATACCAGGGGCAAGTATGCCAAACAAAGAAGCGTACAGATTGACACCTCGAGAGAATGAATAAGTGAAGGACCAAGTCCAAGAGTTGCTAGACAAAGGTTTGGTGAGAGAGAGCTTGAGTCCATGCGTAGTACCGACTGTGTTGAGCCCAAAGAAAGATGGAGGATGGAGAATGTGCACAGACTCGAGAGCCATCAACAGGATCACCATCAGATACATATTTCCCTTACCAAGAATGGATGATTTAATGGATTGCTTAAGTGGAGAAAATTTCTTTTCTAAGATAGATCTGAAAAGTGGGTATCACCAGATTAGAATGAGAGAAGGTGATGAATGGAAAGCAGCCTTTAAGACAAACAAAGGTCTATACGAGTGGTTGGTTATGCCATTTGGCTTAAAAAATGCCCCGAGTACTTTTATGAGGTTGATGAATGAAATTCTGAAAGATTTCATTGGCAAGTTTGTGGTTGTATATCTGGACGATATACTGATCTTTAGCAGGACTAAAGAGGAGCATTTGAGGCACCTAACACTAGTGATGAGGAGGCTACAGCAGGAGAAACTATTGATCAATTTGAAGAAGTCCTCTTTTATGAAGACAAAACTCATTTATTTGTGTTTCGTGATCTCTTCGAATGAACTGAAGATGGATTTAGAGAAGGTGAAAGCAATTAGAGAATGGTCGTCACCAAGAAGCATGTTCGAGGTAAGGAGATTCCATGGATTAGCGAGCTTCTATAGGAAGTTCACTAGAGACTTCAGTGGGATTTGTGCACCCATGATGGATACAGTAAAGAACCGACACAAGTCTTTTAAATGGACAAAAGAGGCCGAAAAGAGCTTCAACATATTAAAGGAGAAGATAACAGAATGACCAATTCTAGTCTTGCCGAATTTCGAAAAGACATTTCAGGTGAGATGTGATGCGAGCAGAATTGTGATAGGAGCAGTTTTGAGTCAAGATAACAGACATATTGCCTATTTCAACAAGAAGCTGAATGAGACTAAGAAGAAATACTCCACATATGACAAAGAGTTTTACGCCATAATTTAAGCTTTGAAGAAATGGAGGCATTATCTTGTCCCGAAAGAGTTTGTCTTGTATAGCGATAACCAAGCTTTGCAATTCATAACCAGATAGGAAAAACTGAATCAGAGGCATGCAAAATGGGTTGAATTTATGCAAAATTTTACTTTTTTCATAAAACATATTGCTGGGAATGCTAACAAGGTTGTTGATGCGTTAAGCAGGAGATGTTTGATCATGCAGGAATTCCAAGTGAAGACCTTAGAGTTTGAACACCTCAAGGACATGTATCATGATAATGTAGATTTCAAGGAGGCATATGAGGCATGTGCTAACCCTGTGTTGAGAGATAGAAGTCAGTGGACAGAATACATGATTCAGGAAGGACTGTTATTCAGAGGACATCAGTTGTGCATACCAAAATGATCAATAAGGGATAATCTTCTAAAGGAAAAACACAACGGAGAATTGGCAAGACATTTCGGCCATTATAAAACGTTTGCACAGTTGAGCAACTCATACTATTGGCTAGGTATGAGAATAGAAGTGATAAAGTTGGTGAACAGATGTAGAATCTGCCAACATGCTAAGGGGAAAAGACATAACACTGGGTTGTATCAACCATTGCCAATACTAGAGAGGCCTTGGGATGCAATAAGCATGGATTTTGTGTTGGGATTGCCAAGGACACAAAGAGGATTCGATGCCATATTTGTGGTGGTGGATAGATTTTCAAAGATGACACATTTCATCCCATGCTAGAAGACCAGTGACGCAACACATGTTGCAAACTTGTTTTTCAAAGAAGCTGTGAGACTTCACGACCTACCCAGGAGCATTATCTCAGACAGAGACACAAAATTTGTTGGTCACTTTTGGAGGACGTTGTGGAAGAAGATGGGGACGAATCTGTCCTTCAGCTCAGCTTATCACCCTCAAACAGATGGGCAGATTGAAGTGGTAAATAGAAGTTTGGGAAAATTATTAAGGAGTCTAGTTATTGAACATCATAATTAGTGGGATCAGATTCTTCCACAAGCAGAATTTGCATACAATGACTCACCAAACAAGAGCACTGGAATGGAATGCAACCCAGGGGAGTGTCTGAGCTGAGAGACTTGGAACAGGGTGAGATCAGGAGCGCTGGAGCAGAGGATTTTGTTGTGGAGATGGAGCAACTCCATAGCCAGATCAAAGGACAGTTAGAGAGTTCTAATCAGAAATACAAACACAGAGTTGATCAACATCGTAGGGAACTTCAAATTGAAGTAGGAGATCAAGTTTTAGCACATCTCAGGAAGGAAAGGTTCCCTAGGGGAACATACAACAAGTTTAAGATGAAAAAGATAGGACCCTATAAGATCTTGAGGAAGTTTGATGCAAACGCCTATGAGATTGAGCTTCCAGATGGTGTGGGAATTTCGCCCATATTCAATGTTTCAGACCTGTATCCACACAAGAAGGATGACACAGAAGGGTCAGAAGCTCAAGGAAAAATTCAGTGGGAGAAACAGATGTCTGTGGAAGACAAGCTGTAGATGGAGAAAATTGTTGATCAGAGGATTGACAAGAAGACCAGAAGGAAAACCTATTTTGAGTATCTGATCAAATGGAAGGGACACCCAATCGAAGATGCCAGTTGGGAAAATGAAGCTGCTATCAAGAAGCAGGGAAAATCAGTAGAGAGGCTCATGGACAGGAGTCCATGAATTTTTGTCAAGGGGAGTATGATGCAGGGGCATAGTTGGCAAGCGCGTAGAGGCAGGACCACTCAACACGTGAGAGTTATTCCAGAACTTCAACATTGGTAGTTGTAGTGATTTTGAAATCTGCCTTAACTCCACGTCGAAATTTACCTTTGGAGGCACACTTGATCTAGTGTCAAATTTTACCCTTTGAGGCATGTTTTGAAAATCGCAAGCAGAGCAGGAGTTTCCACTATGGCTCTGGAGTGCGACTAGACTAAGATAGCATAGGATGAATTTTAGAGTAGGCAAGTAGCCAGGGGAAAACCCTAGAAACATTTTTAAGTTAAGTAGAAGTTTGTACGCCCAGAGAGAGAGAGAGAGCGACAATACAGAGAGAAATTTGTTGTAAGAGAGAACTGCAAGTTAGAAGGAGATCTTTGTTTTTGAGTTACTGTAATTTGAATGTATTTGATAACCGTTTCGGCACTTGTGAATAGAACAGAAGGAAAAATTGATCCAAATGCGTGTATGTGAATGTTATTTGATTTTCCTGTTAATTCTGTTTTCATGAACAAGTGAATGAATCTCCACAGAGGAGAATGGAACTGTAACTGTTAGTTTTAGTTTCAATTGTTTCTCTTCATTTGAAGCTCTACAAGGTGTGCATTGAGCCAGAGGGGAACATAAGGAAATCGGGAGGAATTTCTCTACGAGAAATACTGTGGATCTGAGTTATCGAAATCCCTCAGACGCAAGGAGTGCGTGGGAACTCGAAGTTTGAACCAGACAAAACTCAGGAGGGGCAACACGTTGGAAGGTGTTATCGAGACCCAGGAACCCATTCCCCAGAAGAAGCGAAGGTCGAGCCTTCGAAGACTTAGAAAATCTCTAAGTCTGAAGCGAGTAAAAGCTCAGGAGGAAGAACGTCGTCGAGCGTTGGATCGCGGTGGAGAATCCCGCGGACCATCCAATTTGAGGTAGGAGCACAAACTTTAACACTGTGTAGATCCAGAAGAGGAGATCTCAAAGATCTGAACAGATGGTGGAGAACTCTCGAGCAGAGTCGCGAAATACCGCAAGCCATTGGATCAAGTGTAGTTGCGAGGAGGTCAATGATGGGGAAGAGATCTGACCGTAGATCTGGAGGGTGTTGTGAGTCATTGATCAAGCGCCTCAAGCTTTCGACATTTCGGCAACCAGGAGTACAAGGGCCAATAGTGTGGGACTCTTCACTGGTGGAACCTCGAAAAGATCGGAGCCGTCAGATCTTCGAGGGCCTAGAGCCGTTGATCTGCAGTGGGGGAGATTTCGTGGTTTCGGCGACCGGAAAGAGGAGTGGAAAGCTCCATAAGACGCGAAGTCGTGAAACGTGAAACGCCGAAATAAGCATAGTCGTCGATCCAAGAGAGATCTGAGCCGTGGATATCGTGTCACCGGGATTTCGGCATTCGGGACTTGGAGGAGTCAAGGATTCATCGTATTGGAAAGCCCGGGGTTGCGAAACGCGGCTCACCTTTTGGGCCAAGTCTGTGGTTGTGCCCACGGTCACAAGGAGTGGAGAACGTGAGCCTAGCGCTTGGTCGCACGGGTGAACACAGAGAAGGACCTGTGGATTCAAAAAGGAGGGTTCTAGCTTGGAACCAGAAGAGCCATTTCGGCCCCGAACCAGAAGATCCTGACCGGGAGGTCGCGCAGCCCTGAGGAGGGATAGGGGGACTGCATCAAGATCCCTGGGTGAGCATCTACAAGATTTATGATTTGATTTTATCTTTTTCCAGCTACAAGCCTCTAGGCCTTCAACCCCTTCTTCCCATGAAATGAGGGACAATCCCTTCTTGGGTCAATACACCCAAAAATCCCAAAAGGTAAGGAGATGAGGAGATGAAGTGTGGAAAGTGACAAGTATGGTTGGGAATGGCACAATGAATCGTCAAGAGGACCTCCCAATATCAAACTTATCCCTAAGGGCGACCACTTACTAAGGTGCAATGTCAACCACCAAGGTGAAACAAGGAAAATCGCTTAATTTCCAAGCAAATGTTACATAATCAAAAGCAGTTTAAAATGCAACAAACTCGAATGCCTCAAATATTGAAATGACACTCACCATAAAACATGGCCTGTACCTCATGGAGAAAGACCCAATGTCTTCCAAAAGCAAACTGATGTGGTGGATACCCTCATGATGAACCTGAGATCTGTGATGGTGAAGCATGCCTTTATCTGCGCAAGTAGACATTGTTGGTCAAGTTGTCTCTCGGTACTCCATGTATGCAACTTGAAGGCCTCGAGACAACATCTCCTTAGTCATCCCTAAGAATTGGAGATAACACTTACATCTTCATATAAATATAAAAACAAATAATAAAAATATTAAAAACATAAAAAAACACATTTTTATAAAATCCAATCTTACATTTTCATAGAAACACAAATATTATATTTATAATAATGTACCCTAAAATATACACCATCACATCTTTATATTAATAAGTGCATGGTGATAAGATTTACCTAGGATAATGGATAGAGAAGGAGATGGAGTAGACTAAACAAATGTACTCTTTGTAAGGTTGAGGAAGAATTGATGTCTCATTTGTTTGTTTCATGTTCTTTTGCATCACAAGTTTGGCTTGAAGTTATAATGAATCTGAATTGTCCAATATAGTAGATGTTTTATTCTTTGGAACTTTATTTATGGAATTGGTTAATAAATTTATTTTTAAAATAGTTTAAAGAAATTTTTTGCTATGTAATATGGGAAATTTGGTTGCATAGGAATCGGGTTCTTTTTGATGGGCATAATGAAAATGTGAGGATGGTAGCTCACAAAGTCCGAGTTGTTTTTTAGAGAGTAAAAGAGTCAACTAGTCAAACAACTAGTTTGCTATTAGCCCCAATCTTCAATCATATGATGGCATGGAGTTAAGTTGGCATGGAGTTAAGTGAGGGGATATCAAGTCAATATGGAGTTGGTATGGTTTTTATCTGTGTCAGAAAGTACCTGTGTTGCGTTTTTCCTGAATGAAAATTTACTGCCAAATCGACCGTGAGTTATTAGCCGTCGATTTCGGATCTGAAATTCTCGAATCTTTTGGATCACGTGTGACGTGTCATTTCAGTGGGACTAAGAAGTTGTTTTAAGAGAGTTATTATTTCTTAATGGATAAGGCTCGGCACGTTAACTTCTAGGTAATAGTGAATTAAGCGAATTTAATAATATTTGAAATCGCAAAAGTAGGTATTAATATATTGAAATTATTTGGTGTTTTTTAATAGGGGAATTAATCCCCATGTGAGGACATGCTACGTTCTCCATGTGAGGAGCACTATACCATGAAATTTTATAAGAGCGTGTTTGTCTCCACACAATCTTCGTTTGTCTTTATTCCCTCTTCACAAGAAGGTGCTCATGTTTGATTCCTTGTGTGATCCAGAAGGGAGTTTAGGTGGATTTGCTCTTCATCATAAATGTGCAGTGTGTTGTGCGGAGTTTAGGTGGATTTGCTCTTCATCATAAATGTGCAGTGTGTTGTGCTGATTCTGTGAATCTTCTCTATGAAATTAAGGCATTGCATGTTTCTATGTCTCTATCACTAATGTTTTTAACTAGAAAAGTTTTCCATTGACTTTGCAACTAAACATGTGTGAGACTTTTTAGGCAATTAATAATTTATGGTTTCTTCTACTCCTTAGAAAATATGATGCTCCATTTGTTTGAATTATTTTACTAAGCAATGGGAAGGATTTTCCAATGATGAAAATAAGGGTTGGTTGATTTTCAGATGTTTATTATATTAAATAGGGTATATGATCCAAGTGGATATTGGTGGCCATTTACCTGTTCCACTAATTTAAAATGTTTCCATATCTTAGCAGTTTTTCTATGGTTTTTCGGGCCTCAAACTTACAGAGTCATTTTGAGGTCCTAAATGACGTTTTTTTGTGTAGGCCGAACAAAATATGTATTTCTCGGCTAAACCTTTCCAACGAGGTACTGAGCATCCCAAATGGAGATCGTATGCAAAAGCCGCGCCCCGAGAAGTTGACATATGCACTAACCACATCAGGGCCCACAAAACTTTTGGTGTTTCATCTTCTAGGGTTAAGGTTTCAAATGTTTAGGGTTTTCTCATTGATGTTTTATGTTAAAAGGCATTTTTTCGGTCTCTTTGTAATCAACTTCTTGCGAATGAGCATAGTCGACACATCTCTATCTTCAAGGATAAGCTACCACCATTCTAGATATCTTGTGTGCTTTGCATTTTACAATGTTTTGTATTCCAGATAATTATTAATAAAATCTAAGTTTAACTGTATTCTTGTGTTTCTCGCAACATCTCTATGTGTTTCTTTATTATATGTCTACCTTCATATTGTTCTCAATATAATTCGGATCAATCAACCTTGTAAAAACTTATTATATTAAATAAAGTAAACCCACTTTGATCCAAAATATTAAATTGTTAGCAATTTTGAAAACCATTGGCATGATGTGAAAGAATTTGAGAGACAATTGAATACAACTATTGATCCAACCTACAAATAGAACTTCAAGGACCATAAAGTACAAATCCTTTTACCATGTATGTGAGAATATCTTGAAAGACCAGCTCAGCTCATCATTGTAGATAGGCATGATTTTCAATGCCTTCCAATAGGTAGAAAAGTCTTCAAAATTGATATCATAATATTTTTTAAAATAACCAAATGTAAGATAAATATTTTTTGAAAAGCATCATGAAGATAATTTATGAAATATCATTGGCATATGTGACTACCAAAACTCATGCAAGTTAAATTAAGTTAAATTAATAGTGTAATAAGTTATAGTGATATAATATATTTTTTAAAAGCATCATGAGGATAATTTATGAAATATCATTGGCATATGTGAATACCAAAACTCATGCCATATGTTAATTTAATAATGTAATAAGTTATAGTGATATAATATACTTCATGAAATGGTTACAATGCCAACTTTATGTGGATTAAATAAGGAAACAAAATTTTATTACTCTTGGAATTAGTTGGTGAGGCATGTTGATGTTGACATGGATGAGTAGGTACATTAATTTATTTATTTTTGTCGTGGTGGAAGAAATTTGGAGCTAAGATAATGGAGGTAGATGATTGTTGATATTTTAGACGAATTATGTGTATTAGCAGGTTAATGTAATAGCAATAACATATTTTAGATACAAATTATAGTTACATAGGTATGAGTGAGATCAATGCAAGTTGATAGGTTGGTATCACAGGAAGTATTAAGCATAATGAAATTTAAGAAATGTAAGATGTGTGTATTTAAGGCTGAAAGGGATTTAACATAGATCAAAAGAACATTAATACGTGTATTAATAACCATTCCAAGAAGTAGTGGTGTTGGTCACATCATTTATAGTAGTGTCGTCAGATCTTGGTTGGAAAAAAAAACCCGACAGCTGTAGGATCATTCGGGAGATGCCCGAAGGTTAAATGCTAGTATTTAGGGGCGAAAGCTCCGAATTAGTAAAAGAGAATCTGAGCCGTCAGATCTCGGTCGGAAAAAAAAAACCGACAGTCGTAGGATCATTCGGGAGAGGTCCGAGGGTTAAACCTTCGAGACTAGGGGTGAAAGTTCCGAAATAGATCCAGACCGTCCGAAAAACGGAGGACACGTGTCGTGAAATTTTCCATTCCGGAAAATCGGGAATCACGGGGACAAGGAGTCCATGCATTGTGAAACTCCGAACCCTGAAACCCCGATGAGCGGTTTGATTACGGTCATAAGGTAGAGGTCACATGGACCTCGGCATAGCCGAGGGGGCTAAGGTAAAGGCGCATCGGGAATCCTGTGGTCGAGTGTTTTTCAACAATAGAAACCTCGAAACCCCGACATAATCAGAGCCGTCCATCTGAGGGACAGGTGTCAGTAGATCTCGAGGAGCCGGAGATCTACACCATCGGGGAAAGTCCCGACAAGGAGTAAATTCATCGGCATTTGGAGTTCATCGGGATATTGGGGATCCCGGTGACAAGTGATTCATACACTTTGAAATCGCGATCCGCGAAACCCCGATCAGTGGGGAACAACTGTCAACTTGACGGAGAATCGCCGTATCGGGAAATCGGGGATTCTGTTGACAAGAGGTTCGGTGCATTTCGAATCGCAAACCTCCGAACCCCGATAAGAGATAAGGCCGTGGTCACAAACCAACAGCCATATGGTGTGAAGCCTATAGCCGGGGGCTATCGTGAAAATAGGCGCATCGCGAGTTGAGGAATCGCGAGGTTTGGAAACACGGGTATTTCGGCATCGTAAACCCCGATATTCCGATGCAGAGGTTTGACTGAGGTCATATGGTAGCGGTCACGTGGACCAGGGCCTAGCCAGGAAGGCTAGTGCACAAAGGAGACGCATTGGGTTTTTGAAGCTCGAAATCTTGACAGGAAGGAAAGGCTGCGGTCTTATGTTTCCGGTCATATGGGCCAAGACCCTAGCAGGAGGGCTAGTGCGTGAAAAAGAGCTCATCGGTGATCGGGGAAGTGGAGAGATGAGAAACTCTCAACATCAGAAAGCTCGAAACCCCGAAACTTGAAGTCCCGAAAATGTCGAAAATTGAAGTTTCAGACACCCGAAAAACACAGAGCTAAACTGAGCTTAGACAATTCGTGAAATTGAAATACTTTATTAAACATCGATGGTTATGAAATATGACGAATTGTCAAGAAAACGAAGGCTCGACCAATTCGAGTCGTTGGCGCATTATAGTGAAGAAGACTGACGAGTGCCAGAACTATTTGGAAATTGCCTCAAACGCAAAGAAATAGGCGAGATACATAATACTTCCAATTCAAGAAACTTGTTTAAAACAAAATGTCTTTTATTTTGTCTGAACTGGTTATAAATATTGTGGATCGTTTGTGAAGGTTTAATGGCCTGACAAATTTCGAAATTAATTGCACAGTGCGTGTGCAGAATTCAACGAAGGCCAGAACTCCAGTTAATCAACGCCGAGTATGGAGTGGGGAAGAGTGCAGATTACCCCTGAAATGGAAGACGAACGAGAAGGAAAGGATGTTAACTTAGGAGTCGAAGGATCGAACTCCAATGGGCACGGAAAAGAGATGGATAAGGAAGGACATATGATGCAACT
>ML782578.1:377261-397567 GCA_009831015.1 Picea engelmannii
TCCCGAAAGCTGAAAGAGCATGAAAAGAATTATGCCACTCATGATTTAGAGCTGGCAGCAGTTGTCCATGCATTGAGGAAATGGAGACATTACCTCATGGGCAAGAAATTCGAATTAAGAATAGACCACAATGGTTTGAAGTATTTATTTGATCAGCCAACCCTAAATGCCAGGCAAATTAGATGGCTGGAATTTATGTGTGAATATGACTTTGATATCAGGCATATCAAAGGGAAAGACAATAAGGTGGTTGATGCACTCAGCAAAAAAGTGCACGAATTACATGCTACAACCATTAGCATGTACCAGACTGAGATGAAAGACAGAATTTTAGAAGCTTCCAATGCTGATCTGCAGTACAAAAATCTTGTAGCAAAGCTACAACAGCGTGAGAGACCACAGACCCAGGAAAGTTACACTTTGGGAACTAGTGGTTTACTTCTGTATAAAAAAAGAGTGTATGTACCTAATGCCCGAGAATTGAAGCTAACAATTCTAAAGGAGATGCATAATGTGGCTTATGCTGGACATCCGGGATATCAAAAGACTGTGGCAGTAGTCAAAAGCCATTATTTTTGGCCGGGGTTGAAGAAAGAAATTGTTGAATACATCACCAGATGTATGGAATGCCAAAGGGTTAAGGCTGAACATAGACACCCAGCAGGGTTTTTACAGCCTTTACCCATTCCTGAGTGGAAATGGGACGTGGTAACAATGGATTTTATCACAGGATTGCCCCGAACAAGCAAGCAACATGATTCAATCATGGTGGTGGTGGACAAGCTTACTAAAGTTGCCCATTTTATTCCACTGAAAACCACCCACAGAGCAGTAGATGTTGCTGATATCTTTTTAAAAGAAGTTGCACGCTTGCATGGAATTCCTAAGACAATTGTGTCTGATACGGACCCGAAATTCACTTCAAGTTTCTGGAAAGGACTGTTCAAAGGATTCAGAACGAATCTAAACTTTAGTACAGCGTATCATCCTGAGTCTGGTGGACAGACAGAGAGAGTAAACCGAGTAATAGAAGACATGCTGAGAATGTATGTGATGGATAAACCATCAAGGTGGGAAGACTACCTGCATCTGGTAGAATTTGCCTGCAATAATGGGTATCATACATCTCTGAAGATGAGCCCATTCGAAGTGATTTATGGAAGAACGTGCAATACTCCAGTGAGCTGGGATAATCCAGCTGACAGAACAGTAGTTGGACCTGAACTACTCAAAGAGATGGAAGATCAAATGATAAAAATCAAACAGAATCTGAAAGCTGCCCAGGACAAGCAGAAAAGTTACGCTGATAGTAATAGAACCCATAGAGAATTTAAAGTGGGTGACCATGTTTTCCTGAAAGTGAAAACTAACAGGAGTTCCCTGAAATTGGGAAGTTGCGCAAAGTTGGAAGCAAGATTTTGTGGGCCATTTGAGATCCTAGAAAGGATTGGGCCGGTTGCATACATGCTTGCATTACCTGCATCTATGACTGTACATAATGTGTTTCATGTTTCACTACTTAAGAAATATGTACCCGATGCTAATCATGTTATCGATTGGACTGTGATTCAGGTGGAACCAGAAGGTGTCGTGCAAGTGCATCCTGTGCGCATATTGGACAGGAAAAGAAAACAGCTCCGGAACCGAGCTATAGAGCTTGTAAAGGTCCAGTGGACCTGGTACGGTCCTGAGGACGCGACATGGGAGCATGCAGATGTTATGCGGGCAGAGTACCCGCATCTTTTTGAAAATTTTTAAAAGCATGCAGATGCTATGTAAAGTTGCACTGAGGACAGTGCAAAAATAAGGGGAGGGGATTGTAGTGTCCCCAAGGCCGAGCCCCGATGTAAACCATGATTTGAAAGAGATTGTAAATATGTGTTATAGGCTGGTGAGCCAAGTTTTGTATAAGCCGGTAGGCTTATGTGTTTGATTAGGCCAGAGAGCCTAAGGGTTGAAGGCCAAGGGCCTGGATTTTGTATCTGTATGTATGCAGCACATCAATAAAATATAAACACCGCCAGGTGCAGACCAACCACGATGAATGAGTGATGGGGGACTGAGCGTCCACAGAGTGGGCAAGGGACTAGGGGCTGGAAGGTGGGAAAAAGGGGCCGAGTGTTGAGCCTAGGGGCTAAGCCTAGGGGGCTTAGGCCTGGAATAATATTTTAATATTAATTCCAAATAGTCATGAGCATATTATGTTTTTATCCTAAGTCCTTTTGGAAGGACACATGATTTCCAAAGTGGTGGGAGGAACGCATGCTAGTGGAACGCATGCAGTTCCATGGGTGACAAATGTCAACCCTGGTGCATGCGAATAAAACGACCAGAGTGAGCCGTGAGGGGGTTCCAATTCCCATTCCACTGAACTGTCTGAGCAGGTACAGAGCTCTGAGCAGTACAACCAACCCGACTCTTGTAGAGGACCTTCATGCGACCCTGTGACTGAGACGTCTGTGTCTAGCCTTGAGAAAATCGGTGTGTGCACTCCTGGAACGGGAAGCCTGTGTTGAATTCGGGAAAGAGTCTATGCTTGCCCAAGAAAAGCTGAGCGAGCTTGTGCGTGGAACCCTGTTCAGAAATCTTGACCGTGAGAATGTCCTGTGGATGCTGAACTAGTTCTTGGGAAGCCTGTGTCTATTTTCCCTGTGTTTGTTGTGGCACGCAGTGCTTGTCTGCGTTTGGCATACTGGCTAGAGTAAGCCTATGCTGAGCTTGTGTATGACTTCTCTCCAGCTGAGGGAGGTGGTTGATGTTGGAAGAGGCAGGTTGTCTGGCCTGCGAGAAACTCTTTCTAGGTGAAAGAGTTTGTTGGGAAGTGTTTTCTTCCAGAGAGTGTCCAACACCAGCTACAGGCTCTGAGACTTCCTGATCCGGCCTGTTGCCGAGACCCAGAGGGGGAGGTTAGCACTGATGGAATGTGCGTGTGAAGGTGTATACTCCCGGGCGGAACAGGCATGTGGGGAATGAGGGTGTGGTAGTAGTGGGCGTAATATGGCATCTTTGGGAAGAATCCTTCCAGATAATTCTGTGCTGACTTCTCTGTAACCTCAGCCTAGCCTAGGATTTCTTGCCTTGGGGTGGAGCTCGGTCCCAGCTCGGGGGTGACCCACTGTTGAGTTGATGAACATTGTAGTCTAAGTTTGGGAGGTTCGTGGAAGGCCTGCACTTGGTTGGTGATTTCTACAACTGTTAAAAGATAAGTATTTGAATTATGTTTTGATCATGTTGTGCATGACCGTGCTGTTTATGTATCATGTTTTCCGCTGTGTATATGAATTAATATGATAAGGCTAAATGCTTGTTGAATATAGCAGTAGTTCATATGTTTTACTCTGAGTTAAATGTATTATTTTGCTTGAATGCATGTGGTTATATAATTCCAGTATGAGTTATGTAAAAGACCGTGTACAGACTGGTTAGGAGAGGTTTAAAAGCCTCGGTAGTGAAAAAGGGTACACTACAAAGTTACATTGAAATTCTTTGTCAAAGTAAGTTTTAATTCATTTCCCAACAAGTGAGGAAACTTGTATCGCACTTGCTCAAGGGTAAAGTAATGAGTGTGGTCTTCTTTATTAGTAAATTGGAATATGTGAAGGAGACTTGTATCACACTTGCTCAAGGGTAAAGTAATGAGTGTGGTCTTCTTTATTAGTAAATTGGAATATGTGAAGGAGAAATGATAGAGTTTACCCAAATTTATTATAGAAATGACAAATTACAATGATAATAGTCAATAAAAGAACTAGAATACCACAAAACGTTTAGTAACTTTATTGATGAGAGTAATGTTCACTTGCCTCTTTGAGAGGGAAACCTCTAAATGAGCAGAGCTACGATTACAATATACATCACAAGACATCTCATTACATTGCTTCTACTTTTTATATAGCTTTGTCTACCTCCTAGGAACATTGTAGAGAAGAAACCTTCTAGTAAGTCTTCTTACAATTATTGCTTTGACACTACTACATGGGCCTTATTTACTAGAGATGGCCTCCATACATAGTAACCTATCTATATACTTAGGAGCTTAGGGTAGGACCCTAACATGCCCTTCCCCTTAAAAAACAATGTTGTCCTCAAGGCTGGAGATGAGAGACTTTCTAAAGAATCTCTATTGGTTCTCATGTGGCATCCTTGAATGAATCAATACCTCCTAGGTAGTGCACTAGTGGAGATGATGTTCTCATTTTTCAAGGACAAACTTGGGATACAACCAAATGAAACCTTGTTCATCTAGTTCTGGAATGCTAGTTTGAATACAACAATTAGATCCAATCACTTTCTTTAAGCAGGAGACATGAAAGATTGAATGAATTTTAGAGTGGCTTGGAAGTTCCAATTTGCAAGCCATTAGCCCGATATGTTTGAGGACCTTATAAGGGCCATACAATTTGGGAGAAATATTCAGTGGTGGTTGTCTTTGAGGGGGGTCTCTTATAAGGTTGCAGATGAAGGAACACTTGATTCCCCTCTTCAAAATGGCATTCAAAACGGTGATGATCAACTTGTTGCTTCATTTGATTATGAGCCATTACCATATTATCCTTGAGAGTATGGAGAATGTCATCCTGGGTTGAGGTTTTTGTAAAACTTTTGCACCTTAGAGACTATAGGTAAGTAGGATAGTATTGATGGGGGATTTTGGCCATAGAAAACCTCAAATGGAATCATTCTAGTGGCACTATGATAAGTTGTATTGTACTACCATTCTGCTAGAGGTAACCACTGAACCCATTGGGATTATCATTCTAAAGTGAAGTCCCTCAAATATGATTCCAAGAACTTATTGAGAGATTAAGTTTGACCATTAGTTTGGGGGTGATAGGCAGTGCTAAGATTCAATTGAGTGTCTTGGAGCCAAAACAACTCTTGCAAGAAATTGCTAGTGAAAGTGGGGTCATGGTTTGTCAAAATAGATTGCAACATACCATGGAGTTTAAATATATTATCCATTAAGCCTTGAGCGATCGTGAAGGATTTAAAGGGTTGTTGTAGAGAAAAAAAAATGAGCATATTTGGAAGGCGATTAACCACAACCGTGATGGCATATTTATTTCCAAATTTAGGTAACCCTACAATGAAGTCCATACAACTGGTGGAATGGGTAAAGGTCGTAGTTTTCCTAGAGGTTTCACAGTGTCCCCCTCATGTCATTGGAAAAGGTCACATTCTACCACAAAATTACATATGTAATTCTTCACACCTTCCCAAAAAAATGAACATTTGATCCTTTCATATGCTTTATGAAAGATGGAATGACTTATTGTTTGAGAGGCATAGAGTTTAGATTACACAATTGATTTAAAGGAAAACTGCTTGTTCACATACAAACGAATTTATAGAAAATCTCTTAATTTTTCCAAGTGTAGCCCTGATATGCATGGGGTTCCATTTGAAGTTGTTGTATCAGGAAAAATTATGTTGGGATCTATTAACCATTCTTTGTGAAAATCATTCAACTAGTCTGCTACTATGAAGGAGAGTGAAAAGAGGGACCCTTCCTATTCATACTTTTGAGAGAGAGCATATACTACCACATTCTCCTTGCCCTTCTTATAAATTATCTCATAGTCATAGCCCAACATTTTTGTGACCCATTTATGTTGCTTGGGAATGAAATCTTTTTCTTTGGGAAGTATTTCAAGATGTGATGATATGTTTTAATGTGGAAACATTTCTGAAGCAGGTATAGATGTTAGATATCCACAAGATGCAATATAGCCATTATTTCCTTTTCATAAGTTGATTTTCCCAAGTGCTACTCACACAATTGTTTCATGTTTAAGGTAAATGGTTGTCTCTCTTGCATGAGTACTAATCCATTATCTTTATTGGAGGTGCCTCATTCCAAGACAAATGTCTTAGTGAAGTCTGGCAGAGCTAGTACTGGGGTTGTACACATAACATTCTTCAAATCCTAGAAGGGCTATTTTGCAGCTTCATTCCAACTGAAAGCATTTTTTTTAGCAAGGCTATGCAAGGAGATAATTTCTTACCATAATTCCCGAAGAAAATTTTGTAGTAACCAATGAGACCAATAAAACCTCTTAAACTTTAAAGAGTTTTGGGACGGAGGCAATCCTTCATGGGTGTGCCAAGTTTTACTGTAGATCAAGATGTCATAAAAAAATATGAGGACAAAATGACAGAGAAATGCCTGAAAGATGTTGTTCATGGGACTCTAGAAGGTGGAAGGTGTATTGCAAAGGCCAAGGGGCATCACCAAGAACTCATAATGGCCTTCATGAATGTGAATAGTATTTTTGGGAAAATATCTGCCCTTCATGTGAATTTGGTGATAGTCAGAGTAGAGATAAAGTTTGGTGAAGAATTGAGCGCCTTTAATGAGCTCATTCAAAAGGTCATCAATGATCGGAATGGGGAACTAATCCTTGAGTGTTATTTTGTTGAGAGCTCGAAATTCATGAGACATGTGCCAAGTGTCTTCTTTCTTGAGGACCATGACAATCAGTGATGAATAAGGATTGTTACTAGAGTGGATGGAACCGGTTTCTAGCAACTCTTGAACTATCTTTTAAATTTCATTTTTTGGGGAAAATGGATGGTGATAAGGGTGTACATTAGGTGGGGGATACCTAGTATGATCAAAATAGAATGATCATGCTCACCTTGGGAGGATGGTAGGCCTTAGGGAGTTTCAAAGACAGATTGGTGTTTGGCCAATACTGACCACATGTTAGAATGTATGGGTTGAGAAGGTGTCTCAAAGGCTTGAATGACATGGAATTGGGCCATAATGTCTAAATGCCCCTTTGTAAGAATTTTTCTATACGGTGGGAGTTGATCTCTAGAGAATCGACTATGATTCCTTTGAAAGTGTAGTGATGCCCCTCTTGTTGGAAACCCATGTATAAATCATGGAAATCCATGGTGATAGCACCTTATGTCCATAACCAATCAATACTCAACGCAATGTCATAACCACCCATTTCAATAGAAAACATGTGGGTTTTCAAGGAATAGTGTAGTGATACTCCTCCTGTTGGAAACCCATGTATAAATCATGGAAATCCATGGTGATAGCACCTTATGTCCATAACCAATCAACACTCAACGCATTGTCAAAACCACCCATTTCAATATAAAACATGTGGGTTTTCAAGGAATAATCACACATTTGAAACTACACATTTTCACAACAACCATCAAGTTTCATAGAACTGCCATTAAAAATCATGATTTAGAAGTTGTTCATAGCATATATGTAGCAATCTATTTCTTAGACTACACATTGGTGAATGAAGTTAAAAGTGTTATTGCTTTCCATTAAAATAATAAAACATAGAGAAACAAATCAAACCACATCCTTCTTCATATTGACCCAGAAGAAAACCTTTTTCAAGTCAACATACATATTTTTTTACTCCCAAACAAAAAGAGTAGAGTATTCGTTGAGTTTTGGTCAAGATTAACTCTTAAAAATCCCTATTCTATGAGTGTACATCTATTCCCTAAGTCATAAGAACCCATCTCCCTCTAATGAGTAACCATAAAACTTAGGCTCTAATGAATTCCATTCAATAAAGTGGATATCACCGGCATGTACCAATAATCATCAATAAAGTGACTTAGAACTTGATTTCTCAAAATGACCCTTAAACTAACGTGAGAATCCTCCATCTGAACTTGATTTCTTAAGATGACCCTTAAACTAACGTGAGAATCCTCCATCTGAACTTGATTTCTCAAGATGACCCTTAAACTAACGTGAGAATCCTCCATCTACGATTTGTTTATCCTTGCCTTTTATGTAATAGATCACAAAATCATATTCATTAAATAACTTAGTGCATGGGTGTTAAGGTCCCTTCATATAGAAAGTACATAAGACTTTCATGGTACATCGTAAGTTCCCTTCATATAGAAAGTACATAAGACTTTCATTGTACATTGTAAGTTCAAATGCTTATCCTATGCTTGGCTTAATGATATTTCAATATCCTTAGTATTTAAAGGGTGATGTTTTTTTAATGGTTATTTGTATATATAATTAATAATGTTTTTAATAAGTCCTTGAGGTGTAGGATAGACGGTGACAGAGTGTGTTGTTAAGCCACTCTATGTTGAAAAGTCACTGGTTCGAAACCTGCGGAGACAAAAAATCCAACCATGTTAAGGGTTGGTGTGGCTCAGGCCGGGTGCGATCCCCGGGTGATTTTGACGGCTTAGATGCCCCTGAATCGCGGTTTCTCAAGCCAAAGGTTAATCCCGATGCTAAGAAGGTCCGGACCAATTAACAAAAAAAAAAAAAATAATGATTCAATTTCTCAAGGTGAAATTTTTTTTTAGAGTGTAAAACTTGAGGAAAGATTAAAGTTTTACACCTCTAGAGATTTGATCTCTCTTGACGCTTGATAGATGCCCCGTTAAGATGAATCTATGATGGTGGTACTATATACTTGTTTTGATTATTGTGTCTATTAATTGAGATCTACAAGTAAGCTATTTAAAAAATAAAAAATAAAAAATAAAAAACATTTTTATTTCTATGATATATCACTACATTATTATATACAAAATAGATTATTCTGATTATATATTTAATTATATTTTTGAAAAAAAAAAAATTATTTAAAAAAGATATATGTATATCTTTATGTATATCTTTATAGACTTTAGGAGTCAAAAAGTTATGTGGAGGGGATCTTTTGTCTCACAAATAAGAGTCTCATACATTAATTTAGTGTAAAAATCCTTTATCCTACAAACAAGGATCTCATACACCAATTTAATGTATGACTTAAGAATAACCTTAAAAATAGATTATTAATATTATTATAAACTATTAAACTATTTAAAAATAGATAATATTTAATTAAAAATATAATATAAAATTTCAATCCAATTTCAATATTAATTATTATTTTCAATTTTCTATTTTTTTAAAATAGATTAAATCACCCCATTGTTATTATTCAGTATAAAACCTTTTAATAAATTTTCAATTTTTTAAGATAGATTAAATCACCCCATTGTTATTCAATATAAAACCTTTTCATAATTTTTTATTAAAATAAATTCTAATAACATTTCAAAACCCACCGCCAAAAGTGCATGATATATAATGATTGCCTCCAAAAACTCACTTTGAATTTCGCTTAAAGCATCTCATCAATTTCCAGCTTGTATCACGTTTTGATTGAAAATTTACTGCGAAATCATTCGTTTGAGAGTTCTTAGCCGTCGATTTTGGAATTGAAATTCTCGATTTTGGAATTGAAATTCTCGAATCTTTTACATCACGTGTGACGTGTCCTTTCAATGGGGTTTTTTATAGAGTTATTATTTCTTAATTAATTTAGCTCGGCACATTAACTTCATGAGATTTAGAAATATATAAATAAGTGAATTTAATAAGGTGTTGTTTAATTGTTCTATGTTTTAGTTTTTTTTTAAATCAAATGACATAATTATGAATGAAATCATAATTTTTTGTTATTTAAATTATATTTTTGAATATATAAATAAATTCAAGGTGTTGAAAAATTTTTGGAACACTTTTTTTTCCACGAGAAAAAATACTCTTTATATTCATAAGGATATAAAAATTTACAAAAACCGTCTTCTCGGAAGGCAGCTCACCTAGGAAGAAATGCTTAATGCTTGGATCTATCATGACTGTCAAGACTATCAACTCAAATTCTCATCTATGATCGACTTTCGGTTCAATGGATTTTCAGAATAAAACTGAAGATGACAAATCAAAGCTTAATCTTGATGGCTGGTCCTTCATTGCCATCCTCCCATATTGTAAAGCAGATATGGCCCGATGGAAGATGCAATGCTTTTTTATAAAGGGTATCTGCCTCGATGTTTTCCTCTCGGAAAATGTGATTGAAAGAGAGCTTTCTAAACAATAATGTAGCTTCTTTGGTTCTCTCTTTCCAGCATTCAAGGGCTGCTACCTGGAAGTCAGCAAGACCATTTAGCTAGTCGATAGTAAGTTTAGAGTCTCCAAGAAGTAACAACTCATCGGTGTGTCGGCTTGCCAAGACGAGAGATGCCCATGCACCTAAAAGTTCTGCCTTCATGTTTGTTCCCTGTCCGTAGTTCAAGGTCCAGCGAATGCAAGTGTGTGGGTTTAGTACAATTTTTCCCCTGGCTCCACAAAGAGCGCCTCCTTGTTGTGAGGCTCCGTTGAACCAGGCCACTACCCTGTCAATTGGGAAGACAAATTTGTGTCGAATGGGGGGTAGAGCCTTTACGATCTTACTAGAGTTTGTTGCTTCAACAAGAATGTGGTTTGATACTCTTTGTATAGATGGCGTCCTCTCTTTAAAAATTGTTTCGTTCCTGGCCTTCCAGACTTGCCAGCAAAGGTGGACGGGGAGCATTTTATGATTTCTGTTATCATTAAACCAATTGCGAAAGCATCCTTGAACACTGGTACCCGACCATGGGGAGTTGAACTTTAGCACCGATGATAGGTTAGTCCAGATCGAACGTATGAAGGAGCAATGATTGAAAACATGGAGCGTAGTTTCGCTGGAGAGTTTGCAGAGGATACAACGGTTCGGGCCCTCCTAGCCACGAGCTTGCAACTTTTCCCAAACTAATAATTTGTTTTCGATCAGGAGCCACGCAAAAAGTTTGAGCTTCAGAGGACAATCGTCCCTCCAAATCCTCTGTCTCCAGCTAGCGTTTAAAGGTTTCCGGCTATTTGTTGCCAAAGCATGGTAAACATTTTTTGCATTGAGCTGGCTTGAGCCGTCTCCTCCCGTCCAGAAGAGGGAATCTGGCTTATCTTGTAATCGCAGGCCAGTTTCCTTAATGAGCTGGATGAAGTCATCCCATTTGATTATAAACTCGAAGTCCAGCTGTAGATCCGAGCCTTTGAGCCAAGTGTCACCTAATGGTCCTTCTGTGGTCGGATAGCAGAATTGATGCAAGAAGATGAGGCTCTTAGCTTGTAGGTGCGCGAGAATAGAAGGTGAGAGCATGGCTTTTCTGCCCAAGCCCAGAAAGTTGTCTCTGTCGACTTCAATTAAGCATCCATTTCCTGGTTTCCACGAAATCCACTGTAAAATAATCGGAAGGGAGGATAAGAGATGTTTCTAGGTCTGTGAGCCTGTTGTAGGGCGAATCGGGGTGAATCTGATCCATAAGTGAACCGAAATTTGATGGAGATATTTTGCAGTGATTACTCTGCTCCATAGGCCAGGTTTTGTTAAAATTCTCCAAAGGGTGTTAGCCGTGAGCACCTTATAAAAAAGAGGCAGATTTTTAAGGCCCCAACCTCCCATCAGCTTTGGTTTAGATAAAACCTCCCATTTGCTGAGGTGAAAACCTTTGTTCTTCTTACTTCCAGTCCAAAGGAAGGAAAATATGAGTTGATGGAGAGTTTTCAAAATAGTAGCAGGGATGTGGGCTAATGCCATCCAAAATACCGGGAGACTTTCCAATACAGCTTTTATCAGAACATACCTTCCTCCCATAGAGAGAAATCTGTTTTGCCAGTTGTGAATTCTGCCTCCAAATTTTTCAATTAGCCAGGTCCAGTCGTTTTTTGTATAGATGGAGGATTTTAAGAAGTAACCCAAATAGGTAAATCCCTCAGATAGCTCCAGTGAAACAATTCCGAACAACTCTTTTAATTCTGTTTGCAGAGGATCTTGGACATTCGAAACCAGGAAGACTGATTTATGGACATTGATTTCTAAACCTGAAATAGCACAAAAGGATTTTAGTATAGATTGAATGATGGTCCATTCAACAAGATTAGCATTCGACAAGATCAACACGTCATCTGCAAAAAGGATATGCAGGATATGTGTCAGCCCCACGACTTTTATCCCTTTCAATAGCCCATCTGCTTGTTTGTTCTTGAGTAAAATGCTGAGACCTTCCAGGATGAAAATGAAGAGAAGAGGTGAGAGTGGGCACCCCTGACAGAGCCCTCTCTCACAGTGAGAAGTCTTTGTTGCTTCACCATTGATCAGAATAGCCAGGGTGGCCGAGGAGATACAACCCATTATCCAATTCGTTGTAATGATGCTGAAGCCACTCTGTATGAGAATGAGATGCAGAAAGTTCCAGTTAATGCAATCGAAAGCCTTTTTGAGGTCCAGCTTAAGAAGAATGGCCTTTAGTTTTTTTGTCTTTATGCTGTGTATGCATTCTTGTGCAACTCCAACGACATCAAGAATCTGTCTTCCTTTTAGGAAGCCAAGCTATTCTTCAGAAAGTGCCCTGGAGAGAAAGGGACGAAGTCTTCTGGCAATGAGTTTTGAGATTATTTTGTAACAGAGGTTACAGAGTGATATAGGATGGAAATCTTTAAACTGCCTGGGAAGATTAGATTTAGGAATCAAAACAATAAATGTGTTGTTTAACTGAGAGTTTACTTTCCCTCTGCTTCTCGCATCCTCCACGACATCCAGGAGGTCCTGCCCCATAAGATCGAAAAAGTGGAGGAATAGTTTGACCGACCAGCCGTCGGGTCCTGGGCTTTTCTCCTTCTTGAAACCTTTAATAACTTCTAGCAGTTCCTCCTTTGTACAGGGGGATTCTAAAGTTAAAGTCTCCTCGGTTGTGACCATCTTTGGGAAGAGGCCAGCTGTTTCTGTTTGAGCTGCTAGTGAAGGCTTTGGTGTTGCCTTGTAAAAAGCTTTATAATGATTGAAGGCCGCAGTTTTGAGGTCTGCCTGTGTATGGTGTAATATTTGAAAATCCCTGGAACACTTAGATTATACAAACTTAGTCCCTCCAATTTGAAAATCCAACAATTTCTTAACAAAAAAATATTAATATATTGAAATTAATTGACATGTTTTAATAGGAAATTAATCCCCATGCGAAGACATGCTACGCTCCCCATGTGAGGAGCACTATACCATGACATTTTAGAGTGTTTGTCCCCACACAATCTTCGTTTATTTTTCCCTCCTCCAAGGAAGGTGCTCATATTTGATTCCTTGTGTGATTTGAAAGGGATTTTAGGTGGATTGTCTTCATGATAGATGTGTTTTGTTTATCCACTGAATCTTTGATATGGAATTAAGGTATTGCAGGTTTCTATGTCTCTCCTAGTAATATGTTTTTAATTATAGTGATGTTTTTTAATTATAAAAGATTTGCATTGACTTTGTCGTTAAATATGTGTTAGAATTTTGGTTAAGAAAAATATTAAAATCTTATTCAAATGCTATAAAACCATTAAACAATTATTTAGAATTGTCAAAGATAAATTCAACTCGATGTTTGGTTTAAGAGTTTACCAAATTCCTTGTTTATGTGGACAATCTTACATAGGTCAAACTGATTGATCCTTCAAAGGCCATCTCAAAGAGTATGTAGCTAATACTACCTACAACTAAATCTCCAAATCATCTATCATCGAACACTCCTTTAATTACAAATACCTAATTTGTTTTGACCAAACTAAAATATTACCCTCAACCCCTCATTACTCATCTCGCCTCATTCATGAAGCTCTTGAAATTGAAAAACATCATAATAATTTTAATTGCGAAGATGACAACAAACTTAGACAATCTTGGAAGCCCACCATTCATCACCTTGATCATTAGGCTTCTTCTGTTTAGATTTTATTCGCCTGATTTTCTCCATCATATCCCTCATCTTTCTCTTTATGTATTAATTATTTTCCTCGCAATCTAAATGTTCGTTTCTTTTCATCATTTTTCTTCTTCTCTCTAAAGTTTGCTTTCATCTATGTATTTTATGTATTTTCCTTAATGCCTATTCACCTTATTAATTATCTCATATATATCAATATTCATCATCTCACTTCACTAAAGCTAAGGCTATCTTATTATTGTCCTTATTAGTTTATTACCTAATCTTAACAACTAGTTTTATACATTATTATTTTCTTTATTATTTTATCACGTAATCTCAACCACTAATTTAATACATTCATCTTTGTAATCATCTTTCCTCTCTTCAACGGCCACTTATTAATCTTCCTCTTTAAATAAAAATCTCACCATTCTTTTCCAACATATCAACTTCATTTGTCTCTAATAATGGATCGAGTGTCTATTTGAAACATTGCACGTTTCCAAACATGGTACACAATTTTTATCCAAAAAAAATATTTAACATTATAATTAACTTTGAAAACCTACTTTTGATTAATTGGATTGGTTGTCATTGATGTCAACCCTTGAAGCAAGTCTGGTAGCTATTTTTGGTAGCCCCAACATCATGGTTAAGGGACCCAAGTTTGTTTAAGAAATAAAGGCTTGAAGATCTAGATATTTGCAGGTGAGACGACTACTTTAGATAGATAATACATGTCATGCCATTTCCGTTGATATGTGGAATGCCACGTGGTTCCTCACAGTTAGTGAGATATGGCCTTGTGAAGTTGGAGGACCCCCAAGAGTATTCTAGAAGCCCCTAGAAGGTCAACAAGAAGTCAATTATTATAGAAAGTCTTCAAGAAGATTCCTAGTCAATGTGGTTGCAAGGAGAAATTAATTAAATAATAAAGTTGTCAAAGTGGCTAAGTGGACAAAGTGGTTCAGTGGATACTTCTAGAGGAAACTACTTGGAGAGTATACATAAGAGATAAAGGATCTCCTATTAGCACCTATGGAGCATATTGAATATATAAAAGTGGCTGAGGTAACCAAAGGAGATCTAAGACAAATTTCTATAGTATACCTAGGGAGGTAATATGGGGTACCTAGGGAGGTACCCTGCTTAAATAGATGTATAGGATTATTAATTATAATTAATTTAATAATCTAACTGTCCTAAAAGTTAGCTAAACAATAATTATTTATTAAATAATATTAACTAATTAATTATTATTAATTACTTGTTCATGTCTGTCAAGGATTAATTAATTATTAATTGACTCATTAATTAATTAAGTAAATAATTAAAGGGGTTAATAAGTTTAATTTGTTAAAGACTTACGTATTTGGGAAGGGATAGGACATTAAATATAAGGATAAGATATTAATAAGGGATAAGATAAGATAATAAATACGAAAGGATAAGATAATAAATAAATGGATAAGGAAAGTAATGAAAGGGGGGGAGTCGGTGAAGGGGGAATATGAGGGGGAGAGCCTTATGGTGGAAGGCATTCTTTTGGAGGAGGATTTTATTTTTTGGGGAGGAAGCATTTTGGAGAGGGACGAGAGTACTGGTTTCTTGGCTTGGCTTTTCTGGTCCTGTGGTAGAGTTCTGCAGTCTTTGAGTATCATTGCAGAGGGCACCGGGTTGCTAGGGGTTTTGGGCACGGGGGCCAGGATATCCATATGGTATCCTGGAGCTAGGAAGATGTCCTAGTTGGCAGGGTGGAAACACGGTTTGGGCAGAGTTGGTCCGTGGCTTTAAGCTGGGCAAGGCAACAACAGGAACAACAAGACAAGCGAAGGGTTAGCATCAGACCAAGGTATGTTAATTTACGTATTTGTTTCATTCTGCCATGAAATTATTATTCGTTGATAAATTTAAGTTACTGAAGTTACTGTTATGAAGATTATTATTCTGTTATGAAGTTATTGTTTCAGTTTATGGAATAAATTGATGTTTAAATTAATACAATTATTACACATGGTATCAGAGCTTCAGTTTGAAGCACTGGAGCCTTAAGGGCCTACCTACAATTCTGTCTTTAGAACCAACACTTGTTCACCTGTTCACCTGTAAAAAGAAAAAAACCTGTAAGAAACCTCATAAAAGATAGATGAGCTTTTCAAAAAAAAAAATTGTTGTTTTTATTTATTTATTTACAGACCTACTTAATTTTTTTTCTATTTACTTACTTTTCTAAAATAAAATTAGTATTATACAGTAAGTAAAAAAAATAAAAAAAATTAAAATTAATATTTATATATATATAAAAGAGAACCCTAGGATATGGTGGTCGATGGGAATGGAACCCAAACCTTCCAAATAAAAAAAAAGTAAATAAGCAAGCCCTAGTGTCAAGCATACAAGCCAACGCCTGAGCACCAACACCAAGCGACAAGGAAGGAGGAGCATTGAGTCTGCACAACACGTCAGCGCAAGTGAGTGCTCAAATATTTGTGCTGCGCTATGGATAAATCTTGACAAGTTTTCCTTGGGCTTTTAGTTATTTATATGAAATTATTCCAATATGGAGATGGAAATGATCATGAAAACCTTTCAGTACGCACCAAGTAAGGCCTTCAGGACCAACTCTTCAAAGAGTTGATGTTTCAGTCGAGGTAAAAACAATTTGTTGTTACAAGAAAAACCATTAAACCCCACATGCACACATATGACTCTACTCCATCTATCCCCAAATTCGACTTTTGCATCGGAAAACAATGAAAAATAGAGTGATAAAGTAAATTTGAACTTACCTGTACATACATGCAGTTTCAAATGATAAGAAATCAGGAGCTGGGTTGGGGTTTGTCTTGGTCATAATTATTATTCTCATTACTCTTGGAAGTGGAGATGGAAGGCAGGGGGTTGGATCCTTTGAAGAACCAGTCGAGTGAGAAGAAGGAAACGCCAGCAAAAATGGCAGCGCTCCATGCCTGAGAAGACCACGAGACCGCATGCTACAACAGTATACGAATAAAATAAAAATTAAAAAAAAAAAAGCAAGCACATAAGTCAAAACCTAGCGCACAAGCGCAAACACCGCACAAACGTGCCATTGTACACATGGACTCGAACCATTGAATACAGAAAGCCAAGTAAAAGAAAAAAAAGCAAGCAAAAAGGCACAAATTAAGGGGCACCTGGAAACCTCGATATTTGAGGAGCATGTAGAATGCGGACTCCAATTCGGACAAAGCGTGCATTAAAGTCTTGGGAACATATTTTCCCCCATATTTTCCAAATCTGCCAAAACCATTAGGTCTCATATTCACGGCCTGGCCGTCAGACGTTGCACGTTCCGGAGCCATGGTGCAGCACACGGGTGGGCAACGGAAAGGGCAGGATGACCTTTCCCTCATCCTTGCCAAGGTTGACAACGACAACACCAATCCCTACATCCCTTGTATTGAAGAGGAAGAGGAGCTCCATTTTCACAAGCTACGGGAAAGGTTTTGGGGGACTCTCCTGCTATGCCCATCAATTGGCGTTGGCCAAGAACGAGATTGGAAATTGCAGATTGAAGAATGGGATGATGTTGCTGCCATTGCCATTGACATCACCATTGTCACCGCCCGCCAAATTTCGAATTCATTTGACCTCAAAATATGCATTGCTCCTGCTTCATCATGACCTCCATAAGACGAATTAAAAATCCAAAGAACTCCTGATAACTGCAAATAAATCCACTGTCGCACCGCCCTTTAAAGTTTTCTCGCCCCGGCTTAAAAGGAAGGACAAGTTTTATTCACATGTTGTAAAGATCGATCCAAAGGGTCAAAATCTTCAAGAACCAAAATCTAACCGCAAAGAAGACAGTGCAAAGAAGTCTGAGCAGAGACTATACAACGCTGACCCCGCCGAAGCCTCATCATCAAATCTATGAATTGTAAATCTTTTTAAAGATGTAAAAATATGAGAATTGTACATCATTTAATATGATTTCTTTTATACTTAATAAACTAGGAGTTAATAAAGAATGAAACAAACCTAGAGTTAAGGTCAAAGACCAAATATCCAAATGAAATAATTGATTTAGTTAAACACGCACTTCAGAGTTCGGTCACAGAAAGATTGCATTTGATCTAAGACTACTAGTAATGATTTTAGCTCTTCTGAAATTTAGGAAGCTACATGTAGGGATCAGATTGAAGAGCAATAGAAACCCATTAGAGACAGGAAAGCGAAACATTAAAATTCCTTTCTAAAAGATGAGAAATGAAATATGGTTGAAGAAAATTTAGAACGACATCTCCAAGATGAAGAGGTGTCTATCTAAACTTTCGCCATATGGAAAACAGATTGTGATGGGCATAATAGTCCACAGATAATTCTTGAACAATAAAACAACGTTTCATTTTCTACCATATTCCACAGATTGTGGTTGATGATGGGTTTGTCCAAACAAATACTGGATTATTGACAACAGTAGACATTTCAATGCATAGATAACAGTCGGGCCAGCTTCTTTGGCCAAAGTCTTTTCAGGCCAATGAAATTGCATTTCAAAAGATTTGGCAAAGATATTTTCATTTTCTTGTTTATATTAACTCTAAATGCAATGTTCAGAGCAAAGCACCAAAGCTCAGGTTATCCCAGTAAAATATGGTGAATAACACTTCATGTCTACGAATATAACAACAATATTTACTGTTTTACCTTGCAAACAATCGAGGAATACAAATAGAACAAAACCCCCAATTTTGACAAAGCGACCGAATCCAGCCGACGGAGGGAGAGGGAGCTACGACAAAGATCAAAGCACAAAATACCAAGTTTGCCACACCAAACACAACCAAGGAGAGAGATCTCACACGACCTGCAAACACCACACAAAACAAAAAAAAATTATCAAAAAAAAAAATTAATTAATAAAACCAAACAAAAAAAAAACCCCAATAGCCAATGTACAACACCGAGACCTTCCCTATTGCAGAGTTGATGGACAAACGCCGCAACTCTGAGAAAATTTAACAAAATATTTGTATCAAATCGCAGTGCTATTACGCCAAAAGAAATACCAACCCTACACATAACGCCATGAGAAATAGCCGCGGCCATTACCAGAGCTCCGACCATTTCCAGAGCTCCGCTGCAGTTGCAGAGCAGGAGAGGCTCAGGGTGCGTTCACAATTGAATCAAGCTACAGGTCGATTAGGGTTAGGGGTATTGAGAGAGTACGTGTAGGGTTAGGTTTAGGTTAGGAGGATGCTGGAGGAAGCATGGAAGGCACGTGGAATCCATGCATGCCCACACTTTTTTTTTAATTATTTCGATTTTCTTCAATTTTAAATTTCCTTTATAAATTGTGCGTGAGTTCTCGTTTAAATTTTTTTTATTTATTATTTTGGTATAAAATTAATTTAGGTCAATTTAGTTTTAATTAATTTAAAGTTAATTTACGATAATTTAGTATAAAGTAAATTAAAAAAAAATAAAAAAATTATGTAACTTTAAAATTATTAGTGTAACTAATTATCAAATTAAAATTTTAATTAAATTAATGGTGTATTTAGAGTAAAGTTAAAATACATTAAAAGGTTAATTAAAATTTTAGAAGGTCCATGGGTTTTGAACCCAAGACCACCCACCAAGCGATGTGCCTTAAGCAGAGCAATAACACCAACGCGCCACATATATCACTTTTACAAATAAATAGTTTAATTATCAATAATAGCAAGGTACTAGCCTGAAGAATAATCTTCGATTATCCAAGCGTCAGGCTCATGAGACCTTACACACAATTCATCAAGCCAATCACCGAGCCCTTTCATTCCATTCCACCAGTATTCAGTAGCAGAAGCAGTGGAAAATGCACACTACATAGGGGAGCACATGAACTTGAATGGAGGTATGAGGTCGACCTTTTCGCATCGTCCTGGAATCGTCGGGAAGGCGCCTAGGAAATTTCCCAGGGGAGGGGGCTCAATGCCACCGCCATATGGTAATAGAGTCGTGCCAAGGACAGTAGCCGCATGGATTTCAATGGCATCGAGTGCAACATCTCGTTCATCGCCAACAACTCAGACAGGTCCATGACCATCTCAGGGAACAACTAGTAAGGGTAGAGGTTCCAGGGGAAGGAACTCATTTTAGTAACAATCACATAACAATGCATAGGTTCAATCTTGTGTTACTTGTTGGGGGTGCAGAGGACCCCATTACCAGCGTGACTACCTAGAGTTACCATCAGGGTTTGTGCATAGAGAAGAAAAGGCACTGATGGGGAGATCAAGTAGCACCCACCAGATTTACGCAGCGGTTAATAACCGCCAGGCCGAACATCAAACCACGGTGATGGAGTCAACAGGTACGCTAAATCATACCAATTTTAAGATTTTATTTGGTTCTGGTGCTACAGATAGTTTCATTTCGCCCTCTGCATTAGAAAAGAGTGGGTTGGTAGCCTACGAGCACAATGACTTTAAACAAGTCGAGATGGCTTCGGGGGAAAAACAAGCGGTAGGACCTAGTGTTGATAATTGTATAGTAGACCTGGGAGTGTGTACTACCAGGTTGAAGGTATGCGTCACTGCTCTTGGGGCGTATGACCTAATCATTGGAATGGATTGGTTAGCGGTTCATCGAGCCATGGTAGATTGTTTTTCATAAGAGGGTGCTCTGTGTCGACGACGGAGGAAGACCAGTAGAGATCCAGGGTGTATAGAGAAAAGTGTCGTTACGCTTTATATCAACTATGAAGGTTAAGTGATGCTTGAGAC
>ML782578.1:398190-409052 GCA_009831015.1 Picea engelmannii
GCGAAGGAATCTCTGTGGACCCAGAAAAGGTAAAGGCCATTATGGAGTGGCCAGTGCTGAAAAATGCCCATGAGGTGAGAAGCTTCATGGGGCTAGCAGGTTATTACCGGAGATTTGTAGAAGGATTCTCAAAAATAGCGAAATCCATCACCACTTTGCAACACAAGGGGGTTAGGTATGAATGGACAGAAGAATGTGATAGTGAATTCATTGAGCTTAAGAGGTTACTAACTAGTGCGCCATTTCTACGAGTTCCGGATATGGAAAAGGAATTTATAGTCTGCATGGATGCCTCGAAGCAAGGGTTGGGGGCCGTGCTAATGCAAGATGGAGGAGTGATAGCTTATGCATCAAGGAAGTTGAAAAAACATGAGGAGCTATACGTGACTCATGATTTAGAGTTGGCAGATGTAATGCTAGCTTTGAAAATTTGGAGGCACTATCTTGTGGGGCGAAACTTTGAGCTCAAAACGGACCATCAAAGTTAAAACATCTCTTCACTCAAAGAGATCTGAATGCCAGGCAAAGGCGATGGAGTGAGTTTATGAGTGAGTACGATTTTGTTATTTCATACATCAAGGGAAAGGAAAATGTGGTCACAGATGGCTTGAGTAGGAGACCACGTATCTTCTCCTTGGTACCCTTAAAGGTCAATCTGAGTGTTAGTAACATTTCTCGTTCGAGGCACAAGAGCGTTCAGGTCTGCAAGTGGCGTGAGAAGCGCCTAAGTGCATCACGGAAAATCTCATTTTTGGCTTCCAAGCAAGTAAGCGAGCGAGATTATATTGTCAACGGTCATGATCCATGCATAGGAGAAGATCAACGGTTGGCGGGAAATCACGGCTAGCGGAGCTGCGTTGAGATTAGCGCGATGGATAGCAGCCATCCATCCAAGGGACTCATGGCGTGAGATCTAGTCATGATGGTTTTTTGGCATTCGGGAGTTCAAAGGGCGAGGGTTCTATGTCATTCTATATCTTGAAACCCCAAACCCCGAAGCGCCGAAAGCGCCAAGACTTGGGCCCGCAGTATCACGGAGAAGTCTCAGTCGTCCATCCAAAGGGGACACGTGGTGAGCGATGAGGCCCCTCACCTTTGCACCCATCGCGACTCCGACGCGCAAGGATCAACGCCTTCCTATTCATGAACGTCGAAAGCATTTTTTGAGAATAAACGCAGGGTCACAACCCGTGGTCACGTGGAAAATAAAAAGAGCATGTGAAAGAGGGGCCAAATGCACCGAGTTCAGTCATAGAGAGGATCATCGCGATCTCTAGGTGCCGTCGGATCCGATCTCAATCTTGTTTTTCGCTTGGATTAAATGAAGGTGAGAGGGGGTGGTTGAAACCTCTCCTCACTCATTAAGTGTAAGGTATGGGAGATCTGGCAAGGGTCTTGTGTACTGATTTTTCCAAAGAAGCCATGCCGAAGTCCTCGACTAGACAGAGAAATCTGCACATGCTAGCTCGACACTTAATGGCTTAGCTACTCCCCTTGCAGGAGCCATGCGCAGTTAAGGTGGCGCTTGAAGAAGGATATCAGTGAGAGTTTGACTGAAAGGACACCAAGCCTTGGGTGACTGAGCATGCCTCTGTTAGGTGAATTTTCCTGAGTATATAGACTCAGTTTTTGTATTTTGTAAGCATCGATGGTTGAGCAAGGCTCCCGATTGTAAATTTTTGATGAAGCGCTGGTCGCTCTGGTTAATGTATAAGGAATTTGAGACTTCTTACTTTATGGATGTCAATCTCTTTTCCATCTCTTTTTTTACTGTGTTAGAACAGTTCGGAATTGGAGGATCCAGTCGAGTTGTAGCTATTGTAGGATGATGTAGGTTGGATCACTGTAACAATTGCATTGTTTCTAATCGGTTCCTGTGATTTTCTTAGCGCTGAACGACTTGGAATTGGAGGATTCCGTCGAGTCACCCCTCAGCTCCTTGAAGCTCTGGACCAAGAGGATCTTGCCTTCTGAGTTTTTCATCCTCAAGCTTCCGAAGGCCTGTCGCCCGAGGCAGTCTTGCTCACCCTTCTCACAAGTCTTCCATCTACCACCCTTTAATCATCTACTGATGGAAGTTGGATCAAGACCTCCCTTGCTTTCTACATACCAAGCCCAGTTTCCTAAGTTAAAGCTATATCTTCTTGAGTCTTTACCCATTCGATCACCCCATTAAACAAATCGTGACATAAAACTGATGGGCATTGGGCTCTGCTCCTACAAGCAATCCAGGAGTGACTTCTGACGCTAACATTTCTGGCGCTGTTGCTGGGGATGAAGTTGAAAATTTTCCCCGGGATTGAACGACATTGAGCCTCTGATTCTGAAGGTGCATTAGGTATCAGAGCCTTTGAAGATGGCTACTGTGCACCTGGTGACTCCATTGTGACGACTCCACTGTGGTGAACCTATCGTGTTAATTGTGTCTTTCAGAGGTAGACACATGCGGTCCCATCCTCAGCTTCCCCTGTCTACACCTAAAACCGATCCGGAGGTGGTTCTTAGAAAAGGAAAGACCTCTGAAGAAGAAGCTTCCACCGCTGAACCAGGTAATCCGCCATCTCCTTCTGTAGGAACTCCATTTTCTCCTTCTCAGTTTCTTAACAGGCCTCTTTCAGAGGTTTCCTGTTTCCTGAATTTTAGGAGTGTTCCTGCTGAGTTTTCCCCTCCTGGTCTGGGATTGGAGGGAGAAACCCTTGTCACTCCCCTCTCCTTTGAAGTTGTACCTTGGCGTAGACCCAGGACCATAGAAGATTTCCCCACTCCTATCTTTACCACTCCTCCTCTTGTTACTGTTACCACTCCTGCACAAAGAGGAGCATTTGCTGACTTGAACCCGTTAGCCTTCTCCTTAAATCCCCTTTCATTTCCCATTCCACTTCGAAACTCATTCCTAGTAGCCCCTTCGTGAACTCCTTCTCCTCCAAGTTCACCTCCACCTAATATTCCTATGGCTGGTGCTAATCCCCCTCTAAATAGAATGGACTCCATAGTCGCTGCCAGATATGCCCCCTTAATCCTACCCCATCCTATGAATCCTTTCCCTGCTGGAGATTACTTGAAGTATATGCCCAAGTTCACTGGGGAAGGGGACATAACTGCAGAAGAGAACCTGGCTGCTTTCTACAGTTATGCAGACAACCTGAACATTGAAAATGAAGATCTCTGGATGAGAGTCTTCGTCCAGAGCCTAGATGGTGAGGTGAGGAAGTGGTTTAGAGGATTGGCCTCTGGATCTATTGTTGGGATCGAAGCCCTGGATAGTACTTTCCTGAGGCAGTGGGGAGATAGGAAGGATTTCATGTATTACATGACCGAGTTTGGGTCTTTGAAGAAGATGGAAGGAGATTCTGTCTCTGACTTCTCCAAAAGATTCAATAAGATGTATAACAAAATCCCTGCCGAAATAAAATCCTCAGAAGCCTCGGCCAAGATTTCTTATGCTAGTGTGTTTGGCCCCGATTTCTGTCTTTTATTGAGAGAAAGAAGAGCCACCTCCTTATCTCAAATTCAAGATGTGGCCATAGAAGTGGAATCCAATGTATTAACAGCTGATAGACTGAGGAACAAGGCCGACGCAGACAGAAGAAAGGGAAGATTGGAAACCTCAACTTCTAGCCCATCGGTGCCCCACCCTCAAGTAGATGAACTGACCAAGATGGTGAAGTCTCTGTCTGCAGAGATGGAGAGAATGAAGGTGGAGGGGAGGCAAGCATACAAGGCCCCCCAAAACGCAAAAAACAAAGGAGGTTTCAAGAGGCCAAACAATATTACTTCCCCGACTGTGCAAAGGGAGAGGGGAAGAGACAGAGAAGACTAGAAGATTCAAGCCCCTTTTCAAAACAATTTTGTGGCCGAGGGGGAAGAAGGGGAAATAGATGAGTTTGATCCTGAAATCCATTGCTTCAGGGACACTCCTCCTTTTCCTCATCTCACTCAATCAACATACGAGGAGTCTCTCATGGATAGTCAGCTAAATGAACTAAGAAAGGGAGACAAGGCTAGTGGCAGCCAAGGCAGGTATGATCTGCGTTCCAAGAAAAGGACAATAGTGCCTGATGTTCCTGAGCAGTCCAGTAGAACAGAGAAACCTGCTAATAAAGTAGCGGATAGTCACAGAGGTAAGAAGCACCAACCCCTCTCTCCCATAGTCCAGAGTCATGTTCCCGAAATGAGAGAAATCCCGAAGCTTACATCTTCTTTTAATTTCGAGCATGAAATTCAAAAGATCAGAATCCCTGTGCCCCTGACCGAATTGATTAAACATGATGGGTTCAAGAAATGCTTCTCTGAGCTTTTACAGTCTGAGGTCTCATGCCTTCCCACAGACTCCATCAATTTGCAAGATGAAAAACCTGCAGTTGTCCTAGGTCCTATGGTAGAAGACAAGAATGACTCATCCCCTCCCTTCTACACTTCCCTGAACATACATGACAAGGTACTGCACAACTGCTTGATGGATTCAGGGGCTTCTCACAACCTCATGCCCAAAACTGTCATGGAAGAGTTAGGGCTAGAAGTCACCTGAGCCTATCATGACCTCTATTCCTTTGACTCCAGAAAGGTTCAATCTCTAGGAGTTATCAAAGACCTGGTCGTGACCTTGTTTCAGTTGCCCATGAAAAGTGTGGTCATGGATATTGCAGTGGCTGATGTCCCCCCCAAGTTCGGTATGTTGTTATCAAGATATTGGATAAAAAGACTGGGGGGAACTTTTCAGATGGACCTCACATATGCTACTATCCCAGTGTTTGGAGGAGAGCATCGGAGGCTATACAGGGAAGCCCAACTGGCCTATATAATCAGTGATGAGGCCAACCCTACCAATCATCCAATTTTCGCCTTGGACACTGATTTAGGTTCCAGTGTACTACAACTCATTAATGCTCCCAAGTCTCCTCTAAAACTCAGAAAACCGCCCACCACCTCCCATAAATTTCCTCCCTCCATCACCCCCATCTGGAAAATGTTCTTTGATGGAGCCTGTTCCAGGGAAGGCGCTGGAGCTGGGGTGTTTTTTGTGTCACCTGCTCATGAAACCATATCTTTGTCATACAAACTAGAATTTGAAGCTACCAACAATGTGGCAGAGTATGAAGCTCTTGTCCTAGGATTAAGAGCCGCAAGGGAAATGGGAATTCAGAAAGTAGCAGTGTTCGGAGATGCAGAGTTGGTGGTCCAGCAGATCAAAAATGCTTATCAGGCTAAGCATCCTCGACTCAGAAGGTACATAAATGAGGTATGGGACTTAGTTGATAGTTTCTTCTTAGCATTCAACATCTCTTTTGTCCCAAGAGAGAAGAACACAGTGGCAGATTCCTTGGCTACATCAGCAAGCAGTTTCAAAGTGCCCTTGCCGCCCAAATTCAGATATGACGTGGAAGTAAAATACAGGCCCTCCATACTTGACAACGTCAAAAAGGTGTTCAAGGATGATCTCGAGATCAAGAAATTCTTGGATACTGTCGAAGAATTTTCAGAGATGCATATTGACCAAGATTCTGTCTCTGAAAAAGAGCTTGATGGGGGTAAGTTGCAGAGTAAAATAGCAGAGCATGACATTGTGCAGCTCCCCAACAACCATATTCCAAGGGGACTGGTTCCTTTGGAAAGGATTTTTGATAGAAATGATGTTTCATTAAAAGGGGAAATCTTAGAGGATGACGCTGGTACTATTCAGTGCAACATTGGCACCGAGAGTGAGCCCAAGTTTGTCAAATTGTCAAGAAGTCTGACAAAGGAGCAGAGGTCGGAATACATTGGACTTTTGAGGGAATTTGCTGATGTTTTCGCCTAGACCTACGAAGACCTCAAAACATATGACATTTCTGTCATCGAGCATAAAATCCCGTTGAAAGGGGAGGCCAAGCCATTTAGGCAGAAGCTAAGACAAATGAATCCTATGCTGCTGCCTATTATGGAAAGGGAAGTGAAGAAGCTGCTACAGGCCCAGATCATCGTACCACTGAGATACTCATAGTGGGTGGCCAACTTGGTACCAGTAAGGAAAAATAATGGAGAAATCAAACTCTGTGTAGACTTTAGAAACCTGAACAAGAGCTCACGAAAGGACAACTACCCCTTACCAAAGATGGAACATATACTGCAGAGGGTAACAGGAGCATCCAGGATGTCCATGATCGATGGTTTCTCTGGCTACAATCAAGTCTCTGTTCTGCCTGAGGACAGGGAAAAGACGACATTTACCACTCCATGGGGCACATTCATGTATGCCAAGATGCCTTTTGGATTGATGAATGTAGAGGCAATGTTTCAGCGTGCCATGGACATAGCTTTCATTGGGGAAAAGGATAAATTTGTGGTCGTCTATCTGGATGACATCACAGTATTTTCAAAATCTGATAAAGAACATTGTTGTCATCTCAGGAAGGTTTTCCTGAGATGCAGGAGTTTTGGCATTTCATTAAACCCCAAGAAATCTCTGTTCGCCATGCAGGAGGGAAAGTTACTAGGCCACATAGTATCAGTGGAAGGAGTTAGGATCAATCCTAGCAGAGTTAAGGCAATACAAGCCTTATCAATCCCGAGGTCCAAGAAGGAGGTCCAATCTTTCCTTGGTAAGATTAATTTTCTGAGGAGGTTTGTGCCTAACTTTGCTGAGGAGGTAAAACTTATAACAACCATGCTAAGGAAAGGAAATGAAGTGAGATGGACTTCTGAATCGCGACATTCCTTTGAGCAAATAAAGAAGGCCCTGACTGAAGGCCATGACTGAAGCCCCTGTGCTTATCAGTCCCGACTACTCGAAGGATTTCATTATTTTCTCCTTTGCCTCGCCTGACATGGTGGCCACTGTTTTATTACAGACAAACAAGGTTGGGCTAGAGCAGCCTATTGCCTATTTCAGCCGAGCATTGAGAGATGCTGAAGTCAGGTATGACACTATGGAGAAGCAGGCCTATGCCCTGGTAAAGGATCTCAAGGAATTTAGAATCTATATCCTGCTATAAAAAATCATCGCTTATGTCTCCTCAACTGCTTTTAAAGACATTCTTATTTAGCCTGACATAGACGGGAGAAGGAGTAAGTGGATGGCCAGGATTCTGGAATTTGACCTGGAAATAAAGCCTACCAAATTGATCAAAGGTCAGGGTTTAGCCAAGTTGTTGGCTGAAGCCAATTGCCAAGCTTTGGGAATAAGTTTCATCAATGAATGCTCAGGAATTCAACAAGGTTGGCTGTCTGAAATAGGCCCTCAAAGGGAGCTCCCATTGGCTTGATGTCCCTGGTATAAGGATGTCATATATTTTCTGCAAGAGTTGCGGCCTCCAAACGACCTGCAAATAAACAAGGCAAAATCTCTGAAGCTCAAAGAAGTCAGATACTGCCTTGTCGATCAGGTTTTGTATTGGAAAGACCCCCTGGGGTTGCTTTTGAAATGTGTAGATCCACAAGAGGCTGACAGAATCATGGTTGAATTTCACGACAGCCTATGCGGAGGGCATCATTTTTGGAAAACCACGGCCTACAAAATCCTCAGGGCTGGATACTACTGGCCCACCGTATTCACGGACATCTGTAGAAGGGTCTGAGATTCCACCAAATGTCAAAGATTTGTAGGAAAACAACAGCTCAAGTCATTGCCGTTAAATCCTGTGGTTGTTTTAGGACCTTTCCAGCAATGGGGCCTGAATTTCATTGGAGAAATTCACCCCGCTTCCAGTGGGCAACACAGATGGATCATGACTGCAACAAATTTCTTTACCAAGTGGATTGAAGCTATCCCCACCAGGAATGCTTCCCACAAGGTAATCATTGGATTGCTGGAGGACCTCATCACAAGATTCATCTTCCCAAGTAAGATTTTCACTGATAACGCAACCTCTTTCAGGGCTGAGCCGTTAGCCAAGTTCTGTGGGAAATTTGGGATCAAACTGATTCACTCCACCCCATATTATCCCCAGGGAAACGGTTTAGCAGAATCCTCCAACAAAGGCCTGATAAGGATCATCAAAAGGCTGTTGGAAGACAATAAGAAGGCCTGGCATTCAAGATTGAAATTTTCTCTATGGGCCGATCGAGTGACCACAAAGAGATCTATAGGAGTCTCTCCTTTCCAATTAGTCTATGGAGCATAGGCTGTTTTTCCTTCTCATCTAGCCATTCCTGTAGAAAAATTCCTCCAGGATCATCAGGAGGAGCCTAATGACATGATTAGAAGGATTCATCAGCTAGTGGAGGTCTAGCAGGCTAGGGAGCAGGTAATGGACAAAATTCAGGACCATCAGCAAAGGATCAAGCAGGTTTTTGATAAGAAGGCCAAGAAGGAAGAGTTTCGGATAGGAGACTTGGTACTGAAATGGGATGCTCCTAAACAAGATAAAGGCAAGCATGGAAAATTCGAAGCCCTGTGGATCGGGCCTTTCAAAGTCTCCAAAGTTTTCTCGAATAATACCTACAGATTATGGGATTTGAAAGATCAAGAAGCTTTCAATGGCCCTGTGAATGGGCATTTCCTAAAAATATTTTTCTCTTGAGATGCACATGGCTCTTTCGTGGTTGTAAATATTGTTTTTTCTTTCCGTCTTTAAGTTTTAAATAAATGACTCCATAGCCCAACAACAAGGCACTGAAACTGCAAAATTAGTCCTTAGAGCATCACAGGGACGAATCTATCCCCCATGGAGCCTAATGTTAGTAACATTTCTTGTCCGAGGCACAAGAGCGTTCATGTCTGCAAGTGGCGCGAGAAGCGCCCAAGCGTAGCACGAAAAAATCTCATTTTTGGCTTCCAAGCAAGTAAGTGGGCGATATTATATTGTCGACGGTCAGGATCCATCCATAGGAGCATATCAACGGTTGGCAGGAAATTGCGGCTAGTGGAGCTGCGCTGAGATTAGCGCGATGGATAGCAGTCGTCCATCCAAGGGACATGTGGCGTGAGATCTAGTCATGACAGTTTTTCGGCATTCAGGAGTTCAAAGGGTGAGGGTTCTATGTCATTCTATATCTTGAAACCTTGAACCCTGAAGCGTCGAAAGCACCAAGAGTCGGGCCCGCAGTATTACGGAGCAGTCTTAGCCGTCCATCCAAAGGGGACACGTGGTGCGCGATGAGGCCCCTCGCCTTTTCGCCCATCGTGACTCCGACGCGCAAGGATCAACTCCTTCCTATTCACGAACGTCGAAAGCATTTTTTGAGAATAAACGCAGGGTCACAGCCCGTGGTCACGTGGAAAATAAAAAGAGCATGCGCAAGAGGGGCCAAAGGCGTCGAGTTTAGTCACAGAGAGGATCATCGCGATCTCCAAGTGCCGTCGGATCCGATCTCAATCTTGTTTTTTGCTTGGAGTAAATGAAGGTGAGAGGGGGTGGTTGCAACCTCTCCTCACTCATTAAGTGTAAGGTATGGGAGATCTGGCAAGCTGTCTTCCCGAGAGGGTCCTTTGTACCGATTTTTCCAAAGAAGCCATGCCGAAGTCCTCGACTAGACAGAGAAGTTTGCACACGCTAGCTCGACACTTAATGGCTCAGCTACTCCCCTTGTAGGAGCCATGCACAGTTAAGGTGGCGCTTGAAGAAGGATATCAGTGCGAGTTTGACTGAAAGGACACCAAGCCTTGGGTGACTGGGCACGCCTATGTTAGGTGAATTTTCCTGAGTATATAGACTCAGTTTTTGTATTTTGTAAGCATCAATGGTTGAGCAAGGCTCCCGATTGTAAAGTTTTGATGAAGTGCCGGTCGCTCTGGTTAATGTATAAGGCATTTGAGACTTCTTACTTTATGGATGTCAGCCTCTTTTCCATCTCTTTGTTTACTGTCTTAGAATAGCTCAGAATTGGAGGATCTAGTCGATTTGTTGCTGTTATAGGATGATGTAGGTTGGATCACTGTAACAGTTGCATTGTTTCTAATCAGTTCCTGTGATTTTCTTAGTGCTGAACGACTTGGAATTGGAGGATTCAGTCGAGTCACCCCTCAGCTCCTTGAAGCTCTGGACCAAGAAGATCTTGGCTTCTGAGTTTTTCATCCTCAAGCTTCCGAAGGCCTGTTGCCCGAGGAAGTCTTGCTCACCCTTCTCTCAAGTCTTTCATCTACCACCCTTTAATCATCTACTGACGGAAGTTGGATCAAGACCTCCCTTTCTTTCTACATACCAGGCTCGGTTTCCTAAGTTAAAGCTATATCTTCTTGAGTCTTTACCCATTTGATCACCCCATTAAACAAATCGTGACATAAAAGTGATGGGCATTGGGCTCTGCTCCTGCAAGCAATCCAAGAGTGACTTCTGACGCTAACATTGAGGGAACAAGTGTTGGCACAACTCCAAGGAGACAGTTGGAATTTAAAGGTTACTTCAAACCTCCAGAGCGGGAGGCAGTCAGATCCAAAGTATGAAGGATATCGTCTGGAAATAGACGGACTGTTAAGATATCAAGGAAGGATGTACATCCCTGAGAATGGGGATATTCGAAGCATCATACTGAAGGAAGCCCATAGAGCACTTTATTGTGCGCATCTGGGTGTGAAGAAGATGTACGCAGATATGAGGAAGCTCTTCTTTTGGGTAGGCATGAAGCGCGATGTAGTCCATTTCATCGCCAAGTGCCTAGAATGTCAACAAGTGAAAGCCGACCACCATCACTCGGCAGGCCTCCTACAACCACATGATGTTCCTATGTCCAAATGGGAAGTCATTTCCATGGATTTTGTTGTGGGGTTGCCGCCCACATCTCATAGACACAATGCCATTCTTGTGATAGTGGATAAGTTAACCAAGAGTGCTCATTTTATTCCAGTTAGAGACACTTACGATGTCACTGATGTGGCACATGTGTTTGTAAGCGAGGTTATCTGTTTGCACAGGATACCTAAGAAGATCATTTCAGATAGGGACTCC
>ML782578.1:410532-430114 GCA_009831015.1 Picea engelmannii
ATTCCATTGTAGGGTGTGGACCCTAGTTATGATTAGGAGGGGTGGAGGCATTTCCCACCGTGTATCCTCCGAAACCTGAAGTCATGGGAGGACGGTGTTAGTTCACGCTCCCCAAGATGTGTGATGATGACTGTCAGATGCCTTCTAGGGAAGTCAGGTCAAGATAGCGACACTTCCTCTTACGGGTTCTATTTGGAGTTAGGTCAATATAGTTGACGCTCCAAGATAGTCTAGCAGAGGAAGGATAGGAATGGAGATGGAAGTAGGTTAGGGAGGAAGGATGAGTAGTAATAGTTGAAAATGTATGGAGATCTGTCGTGTGGTGGAATTTAATGTTTTCCCTTAAAATAAAATAAAATGTGTATATATGAATATTCATAATTTCGTAACTAAACCACAGTTGTCTAAATAAAATTGTTGAAACGGATAATTGTAATTAAAGAATTTCTCAAACAATTGATTGGTTGTTGTCTTTTATAAAAGACTAGTCTTGCTGACTGGATTGGATGCATACATAAATTACTAAAGGATGATAGTTTTGATTATTAGTACATGCACGAGACTTGTATGTACTAGCTACACATGCAATTCTTGTACATATACACTAGTATGTATGAGTTTTCTTGACTTACTTACTGATAGTGTCGGTTAATTGTTATGAATGTTTGAACCATGTTTCTTTTCCTTTGTACCATAAGATACCTTAACTTCGGGATGATGTTTCCTGAAGGGTGGGTGTATGTAACGACCTTGCTTAAATAGATGTATAGGATTATTAATTATAATTAATTTAATAATCTAACTGTCCTAAAAGTTAGCTAAACAATAATTATTTCTTAAATAATATTATCTAATTAATTATTATTAATTATTTGTTCATGTCCGTCAAGGATTAATTAATTATTAATTCACTCATTAATTAATTAAGTAAATAATTAAAGGGGTTAATATGTTTAATTTGTTAAAGACTTATGTATTCAGGAAGGGATAGGACATTAAATATAAGGATAAGATATTAATAAGGGATAAGATAAGATAATAAATACGAAAGGATAAGATAATAAATAAATGGATAAGGAAAGTAATGAAAGGGGGAGAGTCGGTGAAGGGGGAATATGAGGGGGAGAGCCTTACGGTGGAAGGCATTCTTTTGGAGGAGGATTTTATTTTGGGGGGAGGAAGCATTTTGGAGAGGGACGAGAGTACTGGTTTCTTGGCTTGGCTTTTTTGGTTCTGTGGTAGAGTTCTGCAGTCTTTGAGTATCATTGCAAGGGGCACCAATTTGCTAGGGGTTTTGGGCACGGGGGCCAGGATATCCATATGGTATCCTGGAGCTAGGAAGCTATCCTAGTTGGCAGGGTGGAAACACGGTTTGGGCAGAGTTGGTCCGTGGCTTCAAGATGGGCAAGGAAGCAGCAGGAACAACAAGACAAGTGGAGGGTTAGCATCAGACCAAGGTATGTTAATTTATGTATTTGTTTCATTCTATCATGAAATTATTATTCGTTGATAAATTTAAGTTACTGAAGTTACTGTTATGAATATTATTATTCTGTTATGAAGTTACTGTTTCAGTTTATGGAATAAATTGACGTTTAAATTAATACGGTTATTACACCCCAAGAGTATTCTAGAAGCCCCTAGAAGGTCAACAAGAAGTCAATTATTATAGAAAGTCTTCAAGAAGATTCCTAGTCAATGTGGTTGCAAGAAGAAATTAATTAAATAATAAAGTTGTCAAAGTGGCTAAGTGGACAAAGTGGTTCAGTGGATACTTCTAGAGGAAACTACTTGGAGAGTATACATAAGAGATAAAGGATCTCCTATTAGCACCTATGGAGCATATTGAATATATAAAAGTGGTTGAGGTAACCAAAGGAGATCTAAGACAAATTTCTATAGTATACCTAGGGAGGTAATATGGGGTACCTAGGGAGGTACCCAATGGGAATGTGGTTATGTATTATTAGTGGAATTCATTTTGAGATTTATCTTCACATCTATTCAAGATCTTTTATTTTTTTTAAAGTAAAAAAAAAGGAGGATCCTGTTTATATTATGATTGCATGTTTACAGAGTCTTGTTGTAATGCCAACTGTCCCGCCTACAAAAAGGAAACCAAGATAGCTGGCCTTACGATGCCACCTGTTTTCAAACAAACAAAAGTTTACTAGGTTGTCGTCCTGCCCAGAGGAAACCAGGACGCGCAACCACAATAGATTCAGTCCAGTCTCTAACATCCTACAGATAGCATTGCTATGATCTAAAGTTCTGGTTTGAAACAAGAGAAAATTGCAAATTATGAACATTCACATGACCTTTTAACCAGTTGTCTCGTCAGGGTCACCCTTCTTTCGCCATCCTGCTGGAATCGCATAGGCTTGCGCGCACGTAGGGCACTGTCAGCGTGGGGATGCTCTGGAGTGTGCTGCATACATCATGTCAAGGCGATGGCCGATTTGAATGGATCTGAAGATTTGGTCGTCCACCATGCTTCACGTTTCAAAGAGTAGCTCGAGATAGCCCGGATTGATGTGTGGAGGCTAGTCCCCCCATTCCTTCTGAACAATGCAGAGGAGAGTTGGCCCTTGAGCATGAGTCCCCTCCATTTCTGCATTTTCTCTGCTGAGTTGGCTTGCTGGCTGGCTATTTTGCTGAGTCGCTACCCCTGGAGGTGCTTCGCTTGTTGGGTTAGCCTTCTCGTTAGCGCTATCTGGTGATTCTTCCTTGACATAGCAAATTGTGAAGTCCTCTGCCTGTTCGTCTTCCCTGCAACTGTGTGAGGTTCCTGGAGCTGGAAGCTTGGTCTCGTTCCCAAAGACCATGGGGGGATTCCAATTGTCCGGGACGGTGAAAAGGAGATGTTCTATATAATCCTGGATGGGTTCATCCGGAGCAGTCTCCTCCACATACGCCATGGGAGGCGTTCTAGATCTCCCATGTTTCCTGGTTGTCCGAGCAGATGCTAGAGCCAACACTCGTTCAAATTTCTTCTGTTGCTTCCTACGAGAGTCGTAGGCATACCATGCCGCACCTCTGTGAGGCCTTCCTCGTGCTCTTGGCATGTAGAGGAGCTGGGCTATGGATGAGATATTGACGGGAAGGTTGTTCCTGCTCCAACACTCCACAGGTCGAATTTGCAAATGCATCGCATAACCATCCAGGAAACTGATAAGGGTGAGGGTGATTGTGACAGTTCCGACCATTAAGACTAAGTGCTTAATTCTCTGGTGTGTCATTCTCTTCACGCGCTTGAGAGGACTCGTCAGCTGGTTATGTTTGCGTGGGCGTCCTCCCATCTTTAATGGTGAGGAGATGGGAGGTGGTGGCCATTATTTATGGCACTGCCTGACTCGTTGCCACTTGTCCTTCCTATTAAATGTGGCACCCCATATGGGGAGATCTATTCAAGATCTTAACAAGTGGTATCAGAGAACTTTCTTTCACCAAAGAAGGCGATAATATTTTGGCTCTTTTTGCAGATTTTTTCTCGAGAAAAAAAGGGCGACACACTTCAGATTCAGATATGAAACTTTTTGAGTAGAATTTGGCCAAAAATATTGGATATTTGAATTCCTCGCGGAAAAATACACAATTTAAAAAAAATAAAATCATTCGAAACAAAGTCCGAGAAGTAAAGTTATGAGCATTTAAATTCGGTCAATTTTCAGGGTTTTTCCAGAAAAAAGCCACGATTTTCTATCGTAAGCTATTTTTAAACCCTAGATTTTATTGTAGATTTCTTTCAAGAATGATGCATTTTAATGGCATAGATGATGGTCGTAGTATTGAAGAATATATCAAAAATATAAAGTCATCATGTGGCTTCCTATGGCGAAATAGACTATGGATAAATTTAAGGGATGATGCTCTTAACTAGTGGTTTGAAGTTAAACCTGAAGATATTTCTACACTTTCAGATAAAGAATATGAAAATTTATATTTAGACAAGTGGTCTCGTTCCAAGAGTAAGGATAAAGAATGTACCAAGGGTTCATTTTCAAGTAGAAAATTTATATTATAGGTTCATGGTTGTATTCATAAGGAGAAGGTTATTGTTTCTATTAACCCTAGTTTCTTGCATAATTTTATCAATATTTAGTTGGGTAATAGATTGCAAATTCCTGCAAAGAATATCCAAAACACACAGGTTGAGGGTGAAAATGTTAAAATTTTTAAAGATTTGAAGCTCAGTATAGATAAATATGTGTTTCATTCATATTTTTATGCTATGGATATGGATGGAGTGGATATTGTTTTGGGATATCCTTGGATAGAATCAGTGGGTACCATTAATATTAATATGCAAAAGAAGTTTTTGAAGTTGTGGTATAAGAAAAAGAAAATCACATTGTAGGATGTGTCTCTTAATAAGAAAGATGGGCCCACAGAGGCTAGAAAAAAAATTATTGTCGAGTCCGAAGTTGAATTGGAGGCAGAGTCTACAGAAGGAGATGAAGCAAAACCATAGGAAGGACATAGTCAGGAATCTAAGGAGGTCATTGACTCAAAGGCACAATGTGTTGCATATTTGAACAAAAAATAACAGATTCCTACAGTTGTTGTATATTGTCATCCACATCATATAGAGACACAACAATCGTCGAGGCAAGGGTGTGTGCATCAACACATTTATGCACCAGCAGGGCACTAGATACGAAACCGATCAAAAGGTGCATGGAGGACTACTGACACTATGGGAAGAGCTCAGGCTACAAAAACAATCCCATGACAACCCCGACATGATGCAGAGCAAGATCAGGGTGGAAAGGTAGGAGATGGACATAATGTTTGACTTCCATTGGGATGGATGGATGGTTGTACTTGGTACCAATTGGATACATTGCTTAGCCGTTCATATTGTATGGTTTCTTCTCATGTTTCGAGGACGAAACATGTGAAGGGGGATGTAATGTAGTATACCTAGAGAGGTAATATGGGGTACCTTGGGAGGTACCCAATGGGAATGTGGTTATGTATTATTAGTGGAATTCATTTAATATATGTGAATGTGGTCATTCAATGTAAAGTGGACTAGGTCCACTATGGTAGTTAAATGTAAAAAATGTGAGAAGACTCTCTAGAAGGTTCCTATGAGATAGAGAGAGCTATATAAAGAAGTGTAAGCAATGTAATGAAACATAGTGGAGAATATTGTGAATGTATCAAGCATTGCTTAAGGAGTGTTATCCTTCCTTAAGCATTAATATATGGTGTTACCCTACCTCAAGGATTATCCTTCCTTAAGCATTAATATATGGTGTTACCCTACCTCAAGGGTTATCCTTCCTTAAGCATTAATATATGGTGTTACCCTACCTCAAGGGTTTTCTCTATTTCTTGTGTTCAGTATTTGGTGAATGGTTTGGATTATTCTTGTTGAGATTCTTGGTTATTTCGAGATTTATCTTCAGATCTATTCAGGATCTTAACAATTTTAGAGGGAAGGTGAATTAAATAAGGTCGAAAATTCAAGGGAGGATAAAGTCTAAGGTATGTTATTTACAAATCATCTCACCATTTTCGCAATAATTTGTTTTCTAGAATGATTCAGATAACACAATCTGTAGGATGTTGAGATGATATATCCAAGTATCCGTGATAAAAAAATCATCTTTTGGGTCATTGTAGTTTGGTATTTACACTCTGTGAAAGACAGGGTTTGTGGCTAGTTCTAAAACTAGTCTAAAATATGTGTTCCGGGTGAAAGCGTTATAACATATTCATAATAGATCCAAATTCAGTGAGCTCAAATGCATTGGTTAGAGTATAGTCTCTAGTATGTTTTTTTACCATTTTTAGATCCATACAACAAATATTCCGTGTGTGGCATGCTCTACAAGTTTTCTCTTCAAAATAAGCCATAATTCAACAAGGTTTTCCATTTTTGCTATAACTCCTTTTCTGGGAGGTTCCAAGCAATGAAACCTGGAGGAATTGCAGAGAAAAAACTAAAGAACATTTTGTACCATTTTTAGACCTTCACTCACTACAGGTACAAAGTTACGCTATTTGAAATTTAAGGTTTGTGGATAATCCAAAAAATAGGTACTATGAGACTTAGGTAAGGGTTGATGAAGATTTCATTCTTTTGTTTCTGAAGTTATTGGTACAGTTTGAGGTTGAATATAAGTTAGGGTTTTCTGTGAGGGTTTTCTACATTTGACTTATGGTTCATGGTTTACGTATGGTACTTGGTTCATGAGACATAGTTGTTATTCAAGCACATGATTTGAGTATTTTTCTATGGTATATCTTGTGATTGTTGGAGCACTTGTGAGGCACCTTGGTTGAGGTGTGTTGGTGAATATTGATTTGATTTGAGGCTAAATTTCAGTTAGTGTTTTATATATGGTTGATGTAATGGATTTCTCCATTTAGCTTATGGTTTATAGATTGTGAATGACACTTCATTGATGAGACATATTTGTGGTCCTAACACATGGTTTGAGGTACATACTTGTGGTATAATGCTTCAAGTATATGTGATAAAATTATATTGGTTGATGAGTATATAGAGACAGGTTTCTCAGTGAAAAATTTGATAGAACAGGTTGTGAAAGTGACATATTTAGTTTCTACATTTGACACTTATATTTCAGGGCGACGGGATGGGGCAAGGATAGGTGGTTGTAGACAGAGAGTATAGGGGGTTATAGCCTCCTTCTAGTTTTAGCTAGAGAATTAGGGAGTTGGAGCTTCCCTCAGGTTGTAGCCTAAAAATATAGGGGGTTGTAGCCCCCTTCTAGTTGCAGCTAGAGAAAAAAGGAAGTTTGTGCTTCCAATGAATGTAATTCTTAAAGACATATATGAAAAAACATTTTGTGGTTTTCTCCCACATTGGGTTTCCACATAAAAATACTGGTGTACTATGTATGTATATGATTGTTCATTGTTTATGGTTTATTTACTCTTCACTTATTGGATGATAATGTTATATTGATCATAAATATAAATAACACTTACATACCATGGTTAAAAGGATTAAAAAACTCTATTATTGATTCACGCCCGCTCTCAGTAATTCAACAATTGGTATCAGAGTAGATTCCTTCAGAAATCAGTTTAACCACTGAAAGGTAGATCACAAAGATAAACAATATGTATAAAAATAGAATACCACAGTTTGAAGGAAAAAACTATGCATTTTGGAGTAGAAGGATGAAAACATATATACATGCACATGGATTTCAAGTTTGGCAATCCATTGTAGATGGATATAAAGAACCAACTGTTCCTCCAACAAATGACAATGGAAGGAAACTCAATCTAAATAATTCAAAAGCCACAAATGCACTTCTAAATGGTCTTTGTGATTCAATATATGTCAAAGTTATGCATTGTAGCTCCGCTAAAGAGATTTGGGAAAAACTTTAGAATATTTATGAAGGAGATGAAATAGTCAAGGAAACAAAGCTTCAAACTTACATAGGTCAATTTGAATAGCTAAAGATGAAGGGAGATGAGAATATTAACTTCTTACGAGTTGATGAAATAGTGAATGCAATTATAGGATTGGGAGAAGAACTTGATAAATCTATAATTGTTGAAAAGGTACAAAGATCTCTTCTAATGAGATTTTATCTTAAGATCTTAGCACTAGAAGAAAGAGAAATTTTGGATTCAATAAGCATGGATGAACTACATGGAATTTTCACATCTTATGAAATGAGAACCGAATAGGAGAATCCAATACAAAATAAGCATCCTTCAAAGCATCTAAGAAGTCAAAGTAAAAGGGAAATCAAAAGGGAAAAGAAGATAGCAGTAACACTGACATCTAAGAGGATGATGAAGAAGTAGCCAACTTTGTCAGAAGACTGAAAAAGGGAACCTATGACAGATATAAAGGTAATCTTCCATTGATTTGTTTTAATTGTGATGGTATTGGTCATTTTGCTAACAAATTTCCTCATAAGAAAAATAAAAGAAATGATGAAGATGATTCAAATACCAAACAAACATATAAAGGCAAAAGAACAAAAAAGAAAGTCTTCAAGAACATTTTTTACACCAAAGAAGACAACTCTTGATTAGAGGAAGATGAATTTAGTGAAGGTGAGACATAAAGAGTTATATTCATGGAAATAAATGATTTTGATAAAGAAGGCATCAAAGAAGAATATGAAGAGGCATAAATTGACTACAAAGAAGAATTGTTGAGTGCTATAAAAGTTATAAAAAGAAAAAAACAAGAAAAACAAGAAGCTCCAAGCAGAACTAGACAAGAAAGAAGACACTCAAGAACTAGAGAAGACGATCACAGAGTTGAAGGTTCAAATAGAAGAAGAAAATAGAATTGAAGAAGCACTCAAAGAATAGATAGAAGAAAAATATAGGATTATTGAAAACATGGAAGCAAATATTGTCACATTGAGAAAACATATTCAACATAAAAACATGTAGAATAGTTCTAAGGTTTTGGATAACATTATCCATAGTCAGTGGCCACATCACGACAATTTTGGGCTAGAATACAATCAAATAGAAAGAGGCTCACGCTCCAAAAATACAGATCAAGAAACAAAATCAAGAAGCTATGCAGAGACAGTAAGAGGATATTCTAAGAAGGAAGAAAACAAGAGGTTTCATTATAGAGATGTTCCACCACCTAGAAGATTCATATTCCAGAATACGCAACAGCCAGAATGAAAATGATTTCAAGAAGAAGAAGAGTTCAAAAGTTTAGTTGATGATATTATTTTTGGAAGTGATGATGACAAGTTAAGCCAGAAATTTGCAAAGGATATGCATAATGAATTTGAAATTTCATTACTTGGAGAACTATCCTTCTTTCTGGGTCTTCAGATATGTCAAAGAAACCAAGGAATTTTTATTTCTCAAAGTAAGTATATCAAAGAAATGCTAAATAGGTTCGGAATGAAAGATTGCAAACCAATTAATACTCCTATGCAAACCAATTGCAAGTTAAGTAAAGATGATGATTCAAAGTCTACAGATCAGAGGAAGTACAGGTCAATGATTGACAACTTACTTTATGTGAGAACATATAGATCATATGTAATGCAAGAACTTGGATAGGTGGCACAATTTCAAGAAGCATCAAAGGAATCACATGTTCTAAAAGTGAAGAGGATATTCATATATCTCAAGAGTAAAAAATATTTTGGATTATGGTATCCAAAAGGAAATGATTTATCACTTATTGCCTACACACATGAAGATTGGGAAGGTTGCATTGATGATCGAAGAAGCACAAGTGGAGCAACGTTCTACTTGGGTGAATGTTTGGTATATTGGATAAGCAAGAAATATTCATCAGTATCATTGTCTATAGCCAAAGGAAAGTATATTGCAACAACCACATGTTGTACACAATTTCTATGGATAAAACAAACTCTGATAGATATACAGGTTGAGTACGATGAGCCCATTCAAATATATTGTGATAATACAAGAACCATCAATATCTCAAAGAATCCAGTGATGCATTCCAAGATGAAGAACATTCTAATCAAGTATCACTTTCTACGGGAACAAGTTGCAGAGAAGAACATCACAGTTGAATATGTGGGAAAAAAAGAACAGGTTGTAGATATCTTTACAAAACCGCTTCCAAGGGAAGCCTTTGAGTATCTTCGCCAGAGAATTAGAGTAATTTCTACCCCAAAATGAATGATTTTGAATGCTTATCTTATATGTTTTAGATTTACACGAGGAAGCACCATAAATAGGACAATTCAAGTTGGGGGAGCAGTTTTAGGAAGAGTTCAGTCAGGGGGAGCAACCCCAAGGACAGTTCAGGAAGGGGGAGCAACCTCGGACGAGAATTTACCTTTTCCATTGATTTCAAAGGAGGAGATATTCATCAGAAGCAAGATAGAGAGTTAGATTCTTGGAGAGAGAGAACATAGGCATGTTTCTAGGGGGAGCGATGGTCACAGGGGGAGCAGGAGTGATATGAATTCAGTGTTGCATCAAAGTGTTTCCATCAATTCCAAAGGGGGATATTGTTGATTAATTGTGTTGTTTGTCATTGATGTCAACCCTTGAAGCAAGTACAATAGCTATTTTTGGTATCCCCAGCAGCATGGTTAAGGGAACCAAGTCTTTTTAAGAAATAAATTCTTGAATATAAATATATTTGTAGGTGATACTACTTTACATGGATATTACATGTCATTATGTTTCCGTTGATATGTGGAACACCACGTGGTTCCTCATGGTTAGTGAGATATAGCCATGTGAAGTTGGAGGATCCCCAAGAGTATTCTAGAAGCCCCTAGAAGGTCAACAAGAAGTCAATTATTCTAGAAAGTCTTCAAGAATATTCCTATTCAATGTGGTTGCAAGGAAAAATTAATTAAATAATAAATTTGACAAAGTGGCTAAGTGGACAAAGTGGTTAAGTGGATATTTCTAGAGGAAGCTACTTCTATTTGTTTGTTTGTTTGTTTGATTCCTAGATTTTTTAGCATGTGCTATCTATTTTCTTTAGTTGGATTTAGGACTGTCATTTTCATATCTCAATATTGGACAATCAAAACTTGCATAGGTCTCAGAGGATGCTAGGTTTTCCTCCACTACATTACGAACTTTTACCTCCCAACTCACCCAAACATCACCTTCGAGAGGAATTCCATGAGGAAAACCACTCTGAAGCCGGAAGTGTTGTTACCCCTTTGCTTGAACGCCCAGGAGGAGATAAATTTCAGGAGGGATTTGTACTCCCTGCAAATCCACCGTTGAATGACCATTTCAATTCCCTCCTTCTTTAGGTAAACTTGGCTGGAGAACCTAAACTTGGTACCGACTACCCACATCTATCACTTGTACCTTGTGAATATGTCATGAGCATGGAAACCCAACATATTCATTTATTTGAAGGTTACATCACACCACCACGAGTTTCTGGTCCATCTGACCCTATACAAACCCCTAAACAACTCCATGAATTCCTCACTTGATTAGATACAACCATAGAATCTACTTTTAAACTCTTGCGATGAGATCAGTCACATGCTTCTTCACGCACCCCTCATCCCCCCATATCTGGTATCTCCCATATGTTCCAAACTTTTCCCCCCCATTTACTCTTCACCACAACCAACTCATCTGAATGTTGCCACAACCCAAACATCAACATTAACATCTGTATCATATGTTGTCCCCACTATTGTACCACCACCTTCAAGAACACAACCTTCTACACCCCCCATTGTGGGGAAACCTTTCTTTACCCCATTGTTCTTAGGAGGAAATCCCAACCTCTTTGAGAAAAAACCTTCAACGGGAGGATTACCTCCCCAAGGAAGTCTACTAATGGGTTTTTTCCAACAAACATCCATGATCCAACCTTTCAATGGGGGACAACCCCTATACCAAGGGAAAACATCTGACCGACATCTTGTTGGGGGGAAACCATCGACCTCCAGATCCTTTTTAATGGGGGAATTTCCTACTATTGGGAGCCAACCTTTATTTGAATAGGGGAAACCACTCACTAGAGGGAAACCCCCAACTACCAGATACCACCCATCATGTGGCCAAACTATTCCCTCTACCATCAACCTACTATATGTCCACCCTTACCTGGGAATAACCAATACCGTATGGAACCAACCTGCCAATACTACAATTGATACTCAAACAGGAGGACCCCCCCTATGGTGGTGGATCTCTTGACGGACCACCCTATGGAGGCGAGCCTCCTGGAGGACCACCTTATGGTGGAGGCCCTCCTAGAGAAGCACCTTATGGAGGAGGACCCCCAGGAGGACCACCCTATGGAGGAGGCCCTCCTGGTGGACCACCTTATGGAGGAGGACCTCCCGGAGGACAAAATTATGGTGGAGGACCCCCTGGTGGACCACCTTATGGAGGAGGACCTCCAGAACAATGCCATATGGAGGAGGACCATATAAACCACCTCCATGGGTCACAAATCAACTCCTATTCTTGGAAACTTTAGATTTTCCTGATATTCCATGGCTGACTAATGATCCCATACAACATTCCCCTTTCTACCAAAATCCCATCTGATATTCCCAAGTTTGATGGAAAGCCTGGAGAATATCCAAAGAATTGCGTGATGAATTTCCACCTATGGTATTCTTCTAACTCCTTGATGGACAATTCCATCCGATTACAACTTTTATAGCAGACTCTTACAGGATCCCCAGGAAAATGGTATATAGAGATGCTACGAAACTCCTATGATGAATTTAATTTCCTTGCTATGGAATTTTTGACACACTTCCAATTATCAATTAGATATGAAAATGATACTAATCTTTTAGCCTTGTTATGCCAATCGACCTCCACCCATATCTTTGATCACATTCATGAGTGGAGATGTCGATGACTAATTAAAGCCACAATCTCATACCAAATATTAGCTGACTGGTTTACCAAGTCTCTTTTTCCACCTATCACTCAAGATGTCTCCATGGGAGGCATCATCATCGAGGAACAATCCATCAATCGAGCCCAATATTTAGACCTAGTATACTCTCAATTGGTCACATTATATGACTTTATTCCCCATGCTCCTTGGCCATCGAACGATCCAACCAAACCTGCACCCGGACCCCATGTCGATGGTATTACTAGTCTTGTTTCTACTGATTCATCTGGTCATATGACTAGGAAACACAACCAATCAAATAAATATATCAATCCCAACTCATCTGTCCACACAAGAACTCCAACAAATCTCCCTGCCCAAACCTCCGAGGTTAATTCGGTGCAGTCAAATACACCCAAAAACCCACAACCATCCGGAGGAAAAAAAAAGGTTAACAAGACTAAGAAAAATAAAAACTCTTTTGAGCAGTCAGGCCCCAAGAAACAAGAAAACAATGCTGAGGGTAAACCTAAACGAAAGGCCAAATATCCCTGCATGTTTTGTAAAGAGGATCATTTCACCAAATATTGTCCTCATCTTGCTGAAATCCATCAATATCTCAAACAAGGACCATCCTCTTTTAAACCTACAATGTTAACATCTAGTTGTGAAAACACATCCACCCCACCTGGGGGAAACCCTGAGTCCTCAACTGCCAATATCTTGATGGTTAAATCCATGATGTTATCCACTAGAACTAAGAATTATGACTCTCTGGATGGAATTATACATCAAAATATTCTTCAGCTCCAATCCCACCCAATGTCCCTCTCATTCTCAAGAAACCAAGCATAGAACACACTTTTCTCCCCCTTCAAGGGGTACTTTGTCGAATGACACATAACCCTAACACTCGAGCTGCCCAACACTATAGTATAGTGGAGGATATCGCTCAAGCCCCATGTGCCATGTCCGCCCTTGAAGTATTGCATATTTTTCCGACCCAATGAAAATATTTGTTAACAACCATTGGGGGAATTGATCCCTCAAAGTCAAAAATTATCTCTTTTAACATTGAGCAAAGTGAACCCTGTCTTTCACACCAAACTGCATTACAAATCACCGTTCGTTCACTTAACAAATTTTTTTTTCGAACTGTGATCGATGAAGGCGAGACCACTTGTATTATGTCAATGAATTGTTGGAAAGCCTTAGGATCTCCACAACTTACTACATTGGAAACCATCTTGAAGGCATTTGATGGACATTTTTTTAAACCTCATGGTATCTTTCCCTCTCTACCAATCAAACTAGATTTAAAACTACCTTCATCGAAGTAGAAGTAATCGATGCTAATCTTGACTACAATCTCCTTTTAGGTCATACTTGGTTTTATTCTATGAAGGTAGTGGCATCCTCTGTCTTCTAAATTATCTACTTTCCCCACCAAGGAAATATAGTGACAATAGACCAACTTGATTATTTTACAATCAGAGTGCAACTTAACCCTAACACAAATGTACCATTCATATGCGAGTCAACACCCAAATATGAGAGTATAGGTGTAGGCATTTATTCGAACCTTATGGGAACCTTCTCTTTACCTGCACCCGATACCCATCAAAGAGATCCGATCAATATGATCTCTTCCTTTTATGGTAAATCCCTTGGTTCTTTCAACCCTTGGGTAATCCCTCACTCTTCAATATTGAATCTTTCAGAGATGCCATGCCTTTATCCCCAATCGAATTATCATACTTGGCCATCCAGACAATAGATGAATTTGTTTGTATTGATTCTGAACTCATACTAGATGAGGAGCCAGATCAATTTTCCTCTCCTTATTGGGTTACCCCTAAACTTTTCAAGGATGACTTCCTAGATTTCATCATCCCATCAGATGAAGCTATAATTGAAGTCATGTCTCTTCAAGACCGACCCTCGGAATACCATCACCACCGATCCTCTTTCCTCTCCAATCAAGACAAGCTAGAAATACATATTCAGATCCTCATTTCTACTGATGCCCAAGACCCGTCCCTGTTACTCTCCACGTCATATTCTTCTCCATCAGAAGGCAACTTAGTAAATATTTCTAAGACTATCTCAATCAATATTTCAATTAGGTATAGACTTCTCTCCTGAAGAGATTTAATGTTACACTGCCCTTTTTAAAGAGTTCCATGATATTTTTACCTGGTCATATGAAGAAATGACAGGAATTGACCCACGAATCGTTGTTCATGAAATCAAGACATATCTTGGAGCCCATCTCATTCGACAATGCTTCCATCCAGTTCACCTATGAAAGGATGCAACAATCAAGGACAAAGTTAAAAAATGATTGAACACTGGTTTTATCTATCCCGTTGCCCTTACATAATGGGTCTCCAATATCATACCCGTATCCAAAAATCAAGGCACGATCTAAGTTTGTGTTGATTATAGGGACCTTAACAAGGCACGCCCTAAGGAAAATTTCCCCACCCCCTTCATCGACCAGATCATCGATGATTGCGCCATATGAAAATTCTTCTCATTCATGGACGACTTCTTTGGCTATAATCAAAACGAAATCATACCGGAAGGCCAACAAAAAACCTCATTTATATGCCCATGGGGAACTTTTTCTTATTGAAAGATACCCTTTGGTCTAAAAAATGTTGGCGCTACTTTCCAATGGGCTATGTATTATGCTTTCCACGACATTAAACATATAGTGAAACCTTATCTAGATGACCTACCTGCCAAATCTCCTAAGCGACAAGATCATATCGATCATCTATGACAAATCTTTATTCACTGTCGACATTACAACATCCATCTTAATCCACACAAATGCATATTTGTTGTGGAATCTGGTCGTCTCCTTGGTTTTATTTTATCCAGGTTTGGGATCAAAGTTGATCCCCTTAAAGTTGAGGCCATTATCAATTTTCCTCCTCCCATTACTATTAACCAACTTCAGAAATTGCAAGGACAAGCAAATTTGTTAAGATGGTACATCATCAACTACGCAAAGATTACTAAGGGTTTCATGTGATTACTTAAAAAGGGTGTCCCATTGATTTGGGATGAACAAGCTCAACATTGTTTTGATTGAATGAAGCACATTATTACATCCACTCCACTATTAAAACCCCCAAATTATAATCAAGATTTTATCTTGTATCTTGCGACATCTGGTACTACTATTGGAATCGTCTTAGTCCAAACTGATGAAGACCATAACAAACATGCTATTTCTAAGAAAATGTGTGCACATCCTGCTCCACTCCATCCTGTCGTTGCAGTTGGCCATTTTTCTAAATGAGGCATTAATTTTACTGTATTTAAACCCCCTTCTGCTACCGTTCATAATTACATAATTGTAGTTGTTGATTATTTCACTAAATGGAAAAAAGCCATGCTTACATACTCTAATGATGCCAAAACTGTAGCATTATTTGTATTCAATCATATTATCACAATATTCGGTGTAACCAAGTCTATTGTAACTAATCATGGATCACATTTCTGAAATAGCATGATGACTAAAGTATCTACCCTTTTGCATTTTGACCAAGATCACTCTTCTCGTTATTATCCACAAGAAAATGGTCAAGTTGAGTCCATTAACAAGGTACTCAAAACAATGCTTCAAAGGATAGTTGGAAAACATAAATCCAATTGGCATATAATGTTATTTTCATCCTTATGGGCATATCAAACCTCTGCCAAGACTGCCATGGGCTTCACACCCTTCCAATATGTGTATGGATTGGAGGCAGTACTACCTATTTAATGCGAAATTCCTTCACTTAAGCTACCTGTCAAAATATTTCCTGATACCTTTCCTAAAGAAGAATGACTAATATACTTGTCTCTCCTTCATGAGAAACGTCGCGAGGCCATTATGGCTAATGAATCCCACCAAAAGTGAGTAAAGTCACAATATGATCAAAAAATTCACCCTCGAACTTTTTTAGAAGGTGACTTGGTGTTGCTCTGTGACCAAGATCGTGATAAACTAGGCACCGAAAAATTCAAACCCATGGAATGGCCCCTATGTTTTTAAATGCGCTCTTTAAAAAGGATCCCATGAGTTATCTTATTACAAAGGAAATATCCTTTTGGAGCCCTGTAATGGGCTCTACTTGAAAAAATACTATGCATGAGCTTTTTCACTTCTTAGTGCTTTTGTAGTATTTGTGTTAATATTATGGTAGCTGCAGGAGGTATTTACCTCGACGTGTAAACCTGATGAGAATAGAAGACTCCGGAAAGAAAGAGAAAACCCTAATGGTTTGTCTAATAACCCTATAAGTCTTATCGTCTCAAGAAGATAATTTATATTAGGTTATTAGCCTCCAAGAGAAGAAGTCGGCCAGAAATAATAATAATATACTGAACAAACACATATCCAGAAGGAGAATTCGGCCCCAACAAATCTGGCATAACCAATATAAATACATGGTGCCAGTTCTCATTTGACACATCTCAGAATTGAAGAGTAGCAACTGGTGCGCACTGCAGTTCCCAGTTTGGTGCGCATGTGTGGAGGAGAGCTGCAGGTGCAGCTGCTACAACTAGCAGTTTGGGTGTTGGCTTGGACTATCTCTTGGCTAGGGTTTGGACTATTTGATCAGCTATTGTTGGTGTGCTATCCTTGGAGGAAGATGCGCTACACCTTGTTTGTCTATCTAGCATAGGGTTTGCTTCCAGAGTAATTCTCAGTCAAGGTTAAGGTGCTCGGAGGGTGGCTTCAGCCTATGGTTGGGTGACGAGGGTATCGTCAATGGTAAAACGATCACACAATATTCTATATTCTAATAGGTTATGGGCCCACATGCCCTTCATTTAGTCTAAAACGCTGGAAGGAAATGTAGCCGCTAGGATATTGAGCTCGTTGAGGAACTGCCGCTAGGGTTACTAGCAGAAGCAACTTCCAAAAACACTGCCGCTAGGGTCACCAGTAGGAGCAGTTGCAAAAACCCTAATCCTCTTGTTGAGGCACCTTAAGTGAAGAGATTTACCTAATCTCCAAATAGATTAGTGCGCCCTAGCCTAGCGCATCTCCTGATACTCTCAACAAGCCAAGACGTGAAGTTTGAATTTCTGGTCAAATCTAGGGTTTGACCAAGTCAAGCAGCCATGACGAACTCTATGAAGTCTGAGAACAATTTAGATGGAGCCTCTAAATTCAGAGCGTGGAAGACAAGGATTGACCTCATCCTTGCTAAGAATAAAGTGCTGGATATCGTGAAAGGAAAGATCGTGAAGCCAGAGTTTGAAGAAGGAAAAGAGAAGGAACCGCGTAACGTTGCAGCTATGGAGAAGTTCAAAGATGTTGACATCAATGCCATGAGTATCATAGTGGATTCTATAAAAGACCACTTGATACACTACATCTCCCATATTGACTCATCGAAGAAGATGTACGATGCCCTAACAAATCTCTTCTTAGTCAGAAACATCGGACAAGTTATGAGTTTGAAGAATGAGCTCCGTGACATGAAGATGAATGAGGATGACAGCATAACATCATACTTTGTAAAGATATCCTAGTTAAGAGATCAACTACAAGCCATTGAAGAGATCACTCCAGAGAAGGAATTGGTGAACATAGTACTCAATGGTATTCCCAAGACGTGGGATGCATTTGCCACAAGCATGAACACAAGGAAGGAGTATCTGACATTTGAAGAACTTTGGACTTGCTGTGATCAAGAAGAATCAAGGATCAATACAAAAGAGAAACCCCAAAATAAGTACGACGATCAAGCTTTCATAGCAAGATTCAAGAACTTCAGGAACAAAAGGAAATTTGGTTCAAGGAGGAAGCCAAATCAAGAGAAAGACATTTCAGAAGTACAATGCTTCAACTGTCGAAAGTATGGTCACTACAAGAATCATTGTCCCAAGATAAATAAAAGGAAGGAGAAACATGAAGCATCGATTGTCTAAGAAAAGTAACCTACAAAGAAGACTAAGTAGGATGGAAGAGACTTCTTCTTCTAAAAGGTAACAACACTCTTCTTATTTCTTGTTTGCATCCTCTCTGTACATATCTTGTTTGCATCGTCTCTGTACATATCTTGTATATCTATCTCTTGGAAGATAATGTATTCCAAGAAGAACTATACCTATGGAAGAAAAAACAAAATGAAAAGATATATCATTAGATAATACACATGAAAGAATGAAATACAAATCATGTGGAAGATATTGCAAGATAAGCCGAATCAATCATGAAGAGACTTAGAATAAGCAAAGACAGAAAGAAGTCAACAATCAAAAGGAATTGGAGAAAGACTTATGACGTTTTGTAGAAGACAACTAGACGGAAGCGTGGACTCTATTAGACAGTCAGAGCCAATTATATATTGAAGAAGACAATAAGGATGCAGATGGAAGCGTGGACTCTGTTAGACAGAGGGAGCCGATTATATGCACTTATACATGAAGCAAGGATTAGGAGGGAGCTAATCCTATGATTCATTGAAGATGATGAAATATATATATCCATGGTAGCAGTCATGAAAGACAGTACGTGTTCAGTTCAACCGTAGAAGAAGAGTTCTTCGAAGAGAAGCCTTAAAGTATTCCTGATTGTCCATCCAGATCTGTGATCCTATGATGAAAGGAAGAAGTGGAATCTCTAGGGCATGGAATCTATAAGAAACTCCATGGACCTGAGAACTAAAGAAAAACATGAAGAAGAACATGAAGATTCCAAGAAAGAAAGAAAAGCCAGAACAACCAGTCATAATATTAAGAATCAAAAGATTACCAGCCTGATATGAACTCAATAAAAGAAATCAAGAAGAGGAACTGGAAGTCATGATGAAGAACAGTGTATGGAAGACTTATGAATGAAATCATTGCGAGATCTAGAACTAGAGGTTATCCCATATGGAGGGAGAAGACTATGATGATTACCTATTCCAGTAAACCAAACTTATCTCTACATAAGTCATTATATCATCCGCAACATCCATGAGTCTAAATTCTACATCAGATGAATGCAAAGAATGTTCTCCAGAGAAATTGAATAAAGAGAGTATGAAGAAAAACCTCAAGACTTTGAGACATACCAGAAAGAGACCCTTGCAGTGCACAGAAGAAGCGTGGTGAAGATTTCCTATAACAACAAGATGACTACTCAGTAGATCAGATCTCATGATGACAGAAGAAGTGCCACATAGATATGTTCCAGTTTTCCAACTATGATATACTCTATTGTTCAGATCTACATGAAGCCTTCACAGTGTTCCAGACTAAAGTACATTTGAA
>ML782578.1:430215-464518 GCA_009831015.1 Picea engelmannii
TTCTTATTGAAAAAGGAAGAAATGACTCTCCAAGTTAGGAGGGAGCACTAAAAACATTATTGAAGACATTCATCTTTAAATTTGAAAAATAGTCCATCTTGGACAGATGCTTTCCTGTTCGGAAAGTGGATTGAGACTTCTGATGGACAGTCACTTCCCATTGTGGTTAACATGGGAAGTAGTATGATTGCTGATGTATCATAGACAACAACTTCTCATTGTGGTTAACATGGGTAGTGGTCTAGGGCAGTCTCTCTTCTTGAAGGTTACTCAAGAAGAATGGTCTGCCTCGCCAGACAATGATTTCTCATTGTGGTTAACATGAGGAATGGTCTGTTTTGGAGGTTGATGTAGGACAATATTTTCCTCTTGTGGTTAACAGAGGAAATGGTCAGGACAATCATTCCTTAGGTTTTATACATTCTTTCTAGTATTCACTTTGATTAGTGTAGGAGGAATGGCCCAGGGTGGGGAATGGGTCAGGCTCAACAATCAGGGACAAACATTCCTTAGGGTTTATACATTCTCTCAAGGGTGCACTTTGATTAGTGTAGGAGGAATGGCCCAGGGTGGGGAATGGTCCAGGCTCAACATTCCTTAGGGTTATACATTCTCTCCAGGGTGCACTTTAATTAGTGTAGGAAGAATGGCCCAGGGTGGGGAATGGTCCAGGTTCAAAAGATAGGACAATTATTCTTCCTTTCTTGAGAAGAATAGTCTAGATATCTCATTATTCTACTCTGAGGAAGATATTCTTTTAGAGCTCACAGATGTGAGTGAAAGATTGGCCTAGATAATTCAATTTATATTGTAAAATTGTTTCTTTGCAGGTTTCTATCAGATTTTTGTTATGAAGACCGTATGACAGTAGATGAAGACTACTGTGGTGGATATGTTCCACTATTCGTGAGGCAAATATTCTTTTAGAGCTCACAGATGTGAGTGAAAGATTAGTCTAGATGATTTATTTTATATCATAACATTGTTTCTATGCATGTTGCTATCAGATGTTTGTTATGAAGATTGTATGACAGTAGATGAAGACTACTGTGGTGGATATGTTCCACTGTTCGTGACTACACGTTGCTGATCAAGAACTTGTGTGTTACTTGGTGTGGTAGTGTACCACTAGATTGTAGTTATGTACTACTATGGATAGACACAGTTGTGTTCTATTTTCATTCTAATTTCCTTGAAGACTATCAACCGTTTATTGGATATCATCAACGTCTAGAAGAATGATGAACAAAGATTTTCCAGACGGAAAACAGTTCAGAGCATTTACTCTTCTAGATTATAAGAATGGCTCTTGTATCACTCTATGGTGGGAGTGACATATCCAGCATCATGTCTAATTACTCAGATGAAGTATGGTTTCGAGAGATGATGCAACTGATGGTGATGGTGATGCTCATGATCTAGTCATGAGATAGTCTAGACGACTATATTGATGCTACCGGGTAAATGGTATGTTTTTGTGCTCAAGACCATTGCTTGTAATACCTCCCTAGATAGGAGGGAGTGTTAATATTATGGTAGTTGTGGGAGGTATTTACCTCCACATGTAAACCTGACAAGAATAGAAGACTCCAGAAAGCAAGAGAAAACCTTAATGAGTTGGATAATAACCCTAGAAGTCTTGTCGGCTCAAGAAGATAATTTATATTAGGTTATTAGCCTCCAGGAGAAGAAGTCGGCCAGAAATAATAATAATATAATGAAAAAACACATATCCAGAAGGAGAAGTCGGCCCCAACAAATCTGGTAGAACGAGTATAAATACAGGGTGCCGGTTCTCATTTGACACATCTCAGAATTGTAGAGCAGCAACTGGTGCACACTGTAGTTCCCAGTTTGGTGCGCACGTGTGGAGGAGAGCTACAGGTGTAGCTGCTGCAGCTAGCAATTTGGGTGTTGGCTTGGAATATCTCTTAGCTAGGGTTTGGACTATCTGATCAACTATTGTTGGTGCGCTATCCTTGGAGGAAGATGCGCTACACCTTGTTTGGCTATCTAGCCTAGGGTTTACTTCTGGATTAATTCTCAGTAAAGGTTAAGGTGCTCGGAGGGTGGCTTCGGCCTATGGTTGGGTGACGAGGGTATCATCAATGGTAAAACAAGCACACAATATTCTATATTCTAACAATTTGTACCATACGTTTTATAGTTTGTTATGGTTGTTTTTGTTTTCCTTTGTATGTTAGATTTTGTCAATCTTCTCATTCTTCCCAATGCTTGACGTTGCACATGCCGTCGTTCCCTTTACCCTATTTTGGATATGCAGATGGAGCTAGTCTGACCTGTGGTAATTTTGCTTCCGTAGCTTGGGTACTCATTTCACCTACACATGACATAGTTAGTTTTAGGGGCATATACCTAGTCCATGCAACCAATAACTTACTCCATTAAACATCCTATTTTTAATTTTTTTTTTTATGGGTACGATTCTTGGAAATATCATTTGATTACATTTATTATGAACATATACCAAGGCATCTAAATCATCTAGTAGATTCAATAGCTAATTTCATCATAAATTGACATTTAAATCATTAATACTTTTCAACATCAAGATTTCATTGTACACACCATCACATGTATATAAGAATAAATAACAAAGTCATATGTCTATATATGTGTATAAAGTGTGTTAAAAAAAATCCAAAACTCGTATAACTTAAAAAAATTGGGCTATCTTCCCATACATACGCAATGTAAATATGCATCATACTTGAACAACACTAGTCATTACGAAGAGACCTATGATCACTACAACAGGGTATTTCTCGTGCAACCTTCCACAAAAGGCACTTGAACCAATTCCCTACTCCTACTACATTTCTCCGCATACGCAGTGGTATGCCACCCATATGTGGTACTGGAATCCCCACAGTCAAGCGCTCGAGGTTCTCCTCAAGGTCTTATAACAAGTCTACATTCGCTCCTCCTCCATGATTATCTCTCCCGAAACTGAGTTGTTCACCTATCCAAGTCAACGGAGACATCCCCATTGGACGTACTGGTGCACAATATACACACCAAAAATTATTTTTTATTTCACACACAAAAAAAATTACAAAATGAAAAATACCAAAAATATTGAACAAATTATCTTTCTTACCAAACTCGTCATTGAAACTTTCCCCTTCAGGAAACACCATATCTGGGTCATCACGGTAATCCACATCGTGATATGCATAGTCATCTATTGCCACTATTTGGCGATCCCACCATCAAATGTTTTTTGCATCAAATTGAAATTGAGCCCCCCCCCCGAGCCGGGAAAGTAAATCGGTCCACTTTTTCATTGCTGGATCCTGGAACCCAACTTATGGAACCCCATCCCATGGACATAAAGTGGGCACTCACTCGAAGAAGAAAGATAACAAAATCGATTCATAAAAACATTGCTTTTGCTTCCCTAACCTGCATTTTGTTAACTGGTCTTTCATATTTTCCAACACTGCTTCACACCAGTTGTACACTGTCGAGGGCACACACATCATGACATAATCCACCTGACTTCTTGAAGCCAAGTGAGGACCTGTACTCTCATATACTCATGTGATGGTAAATAAGATAGTACGCAAGGTCAAATTCTGTACTTTCTCAATTGGCAGCTATTGCTGCTCTTTTGCGCTCCTGGGTGACAATAGCGTGCCACATAGTCATCCACTTTTTCCACACTCCCCCGCCTAGCGCCCACCAAAAGCATTGTCGCACCACTGCGAGACAATCCTACCAAGAAATATATGTCATCGACCTCCAAATTCAATACTTGATCTCGTACAACAAAGTGTTGATGATCGACATCCCACATATCTACCAATTTATGTAACAGGAGTGGTTGTGCCCGCATGTTTTGACATAAGAAGAATTATAATAACCCTCAATTTCTCAATGCATCAAGAGTGGTGGTATTTTCTATTGCTTCATTATCATTCAATTCATGTTATCTCTCTCTCCATTCCAACATGATTCCCACACCTACCACAAAACATCAAAACTTGCATTAGAACCCATTTATATAAAAAAATCATCAAAATACACTGAAAAACTTGGCCAAAAACCTTCGGTCGCCCCACCCTTTGGTAGACAGAGCGACCAAATCCTTCAATCGTTGACCCTTTTTCTCCACAGAGAGACCGGTCATGAGCTCAAGGTTTGATCGCTCCTCAAATTCTCCTCAAGAGCGACCAATCACGAGCTCAAGGTTCGATCGCCCCTCAAATTATCCTTAGGAGTGATTGGTCGATCTTCCCAATTAGAATCAAAGCGACCGAATCCTTCGGTCTCCCTCAACATAGAGCTAGGGGTGACCACGATTTGAATTTTTTTTTGTGGCTTAATACCACTTAACAACTGAATGAAATGAAAAACAAAAACATGGGTTTTGCGAGTTGGGATCTGATCTCTTACATGGTATCTGAAAGCTACAGGATCTATGGCTCCAAGCTTTACAATTGCCTCTCCAAATTTTGAGAATAAAAGGGATCTCCAAAGTTTCACAAAGGTAAATAAGTAAAATGAGGTAAAAAATTTCCTTTTCACTCAATAAGTGGTTTCATTTTACCCCTTTTCACACTAGAAATAGTTCATTTTCTTCTCTTTTTGGACATTTATCTCTTGGGCCCACATACTAATCACTCTCTTGGAAGGCACAATATTATTATACATTATGGAACCATCATAGAGTAATCTTTAATCTCTTGTTGAACTCGTTTAAAAACAAAAATATTGTCAAGCGATCTTGTTGTCGTTCATGCTCGTTAAAGTGAATTAGAAAGCATGTCTGTTGAGTGATAGTTTATCTCTTTTTCGGTCTCTTCAGACTATTTATGAAAAACAAACACCCTAAACCTTGTGGTTAGGAGAGTTATCATTTGCATTGTTTTAAACTTTTTCGGGCCCAAGAGACTAAAATTATGATAAAAGTACCCCCTTGGAGTCTTCTTTAAGTTTTTTCAGACTCCCTAAAACTGAAAACACCGGTGAGCACAAACCTACCCGGGCTCGATAAAAATCCACAGGTAAGTATATGGAGTCTTCTTTAAGTTATTTTCAGACTCCTTCAACATGAAGAGACCCTCGAGTTTACCTTCTATGGACTCATTAAAATCTACATTAAAGGACCCGTAATTAATTTATGGGATCAAACCACTCCTTCTTCAGGTTCACTAAAAGTATGTCGAGGAAGTCATTCTCAAATGAGCTATATCGAGCATATTCTATCCTCCTCAAGCTCATAAAATTATAAGGAGGTACTCACTACTCATGGTGGGGGTTTTTAGAGGGATTTTCCACATTGTTACCTTTATCATATGACAACTATCACGTTTTTAGTCGTCCTTGAACAATGCACCTATTCCAACTTCCACTACAACAGTCGGGTTATCCGTTGTCTCTACTTTGCTACCATCGCTATTTAAGTGTCATGTTCCATTGATGGCTTCATAATCCCCATATTTCATGACCCTAATTATGGTCCTTTATTGAGTCAGTGTTGCCGAGTCAAGTCATTTGTTGTGCATACTTGTTCAAGGATAGTCATTCCATGTCGACCACTTGCAATCTTTTATCCCAGTTCTCTCGACCATCCCTGTGTCAGTTGTTCTCTATCATTACAATATTCACATCATCTGTACCTATTTTGCATCGATTGATGGGGGATACCTTAAGGCCGTCCTTTGATAGATTTCATTCTGTCGACTTCAACTCATTATCCAGGATCGAAGTCTAGAAACCCCTTAGTACCTTGGATCTTGTACACATCAGTGGCTAGTCTCTTTGCATTCTAATAGTGGGGTTTCATCATTGGATCCCGTCGAATGAGTCTATGAGTGTTCTACATCAACACCTTTATTAACAATTTGTAGATTGTACTAGGAATCTTGATCTTCGCTATCATTATCGATGGATTCTCTTGCGCCGATTAACGGTTCACATTAATGATTGGTAATCTGACGATTTCTACCATGATTGAAATCAACTCACTTATTCTCATGTTGTAAATTCATACCTTTCGGATGTAATTTGAAGACCTTGGGATAAGTTGATGTTCCTATTTGTTGATTATCTCTTGCAAGTTGTGCTGATGATTTGTTACGAGTACTTTAGAGATTTCTTCATCATTGAGTCATCTCACTGATCGATACACTACATCATAGATCCACATTTGTATTTGGTCATGGATATGATCTCACTTGTGACATGGATCCATAGTGTATTTTTCATGGCCAGGACCTAGTCATATGTGTCTTGCATGGATCCAGAGTGTATTATTGGCAGCTATGCTCTAGTATTTTTACCGAGCATGGGTATGCCTGCCTCGGGGAAATTTTTCTACAGAAATGGCGATGCTCTTCTCCAAGATTCTTTTCCCACAACTCTACACCTTTTATTGGTAAATTATTTCATCCATCAAACACCTCTTCTGACCTCACACTTTAGGGGTCATTTGTTATAGAGTTATTAACCCCGTAACCCTTGAAACATCATACCCTTAAGGCCATACACTCAAAAAAACCATTTTTATCCCTTTCTCCCTCAATTTATAGCTCAATTTCCCTTTGTTCTCCCTTAACCTTCCTTAAGGGGGCGACTGAAGGAGTTAGTCTACCTCCCTAGTATTCCTTGGAGCGACAAGTCGCTTTTTCTATGTGTACTGGTCGTTAGCACGCCTAGAAGCTGCATTTTTGGACTTGGTTACAATTGGATGAGATCCTCCTCTAATTTCTCTGGGTCTTGTCTCTAGAAGGATGATATTGGGAGATATAATATCTTATCCTACTTACCCTTTGGTCTCATCCCTAAAGTGCTATAAGAACTAAGCCATTTCCCATGAGAAAGGAGGAGAAAAATATTAGCAAACTTATGCTGGTGGTTTGGATTCAAGGCTTGGGAAAAGAGCTTGGAGAGAGATATGTTCATCAACTACTTCATATGTAAGATATATTTCCATTATGATGTTTTAATAGAATCCGTACTATGTGTTTCCCTCTATATGATTGGTTATTTGTTCATAAATTCCCATTTGCATATATCTAATAATGTTATGATATATGACTTTTTAGTAGATCTAATATCTATATGATTTATTTGATATTTGGAAGGTATCCTGTTTCATTGTGTGTATATCTTTATCATTTAGAGAAGGAATGATTGTGGAATGAAAGGCCAACCAAGAGCGTTCAGGGACAGCCATAAAAAATAAAGTGTGATCCTTTGGTCACTCTTCCTTAGTTAGTTATCATATAGATAAGATATAGGAAGCTATCTTTCACTTTTATTTATATCTTAGGTATAGGAATAACCTAAGGGAGCTTATCTCCTACAGGGCACAAAATCCCTATAACAAAGGTGAAGTAAAGAAGGCCAAAAATTCAAGGGAGGATAAAGTTTTTGATGGTGCTTTCTAAGGTATGTTATTTATAGGTCATATCACCATTTTCACAATAAATTGTTTTCTATAATGATTCATATAGTGAAATATGGAGGATGTTTAGACGAAATATTGAAGTAAATGTGATAAAAATTTCATCTTGTGGTTTGTTGTATTTTGGTAGTTACACTCAGTGGAAGATAGGGTTTGTGGCTAGTCCTGAAACTAGTCTAAAACAAGTGTTATTGGTAAAAATTTCATAAGTTCTTCATAAAAAATACAAATTTAGTGAGACTAAATGAGTTGGTTATATTACAGTCGGTAGTATGTTTTGTACCATTTTAATATCCATACAAAAAATATTCCACGTGTGGAGTTCTCTACAAGTTCGCTCTCTAGAATAATCCAGAAGTCAACAAGCTTTTCCATTTTTACTATAACTCGTTTTCTGGGAGGTTCCAAGTAGTGAAACCTAGAGGAATTGCAGAGAAAAAACTGAAGAACATTGTGTACCATTTTCAAACCTTCACTCAGTATAGGTACAAAGTTATGCTATTTGAAAGTTAAGGTTTGCGGATAATCCAAAAAATGGGTACTGTGAGACTTAGGTAAGGGTTGATGAATATTTTATTCTTTTGTTTCTAAAGTTATTGGTACAGTTTGAGGCTGAATATCAGTTAGGGTTTGCTGTCAGGGTTTTCTGAATTTGACTTATGGTTCATGGCTTATGTATGGTACTTGGTTCATGAGACATAGTTGTTATTCAAGCACATGATTTGAGTATTTTTCTATGGTATATCTTGTGATTGTTGGAGCACTTGTGAGGAACCTTGGTTGAGGTGTGTTGCTAAATACTAATTTGATTTGAGGCTACATTTCAGGTAGTGTTTGATATATGGTTGATGTAAGTTCTTTCTCCATTTAGCCTATGGTTCATAGTTTGTGAATGACACTTCTGTTGGATTACTGAGAGGGGGGGTGAATCAGTAATTTAATTCTTTTTAACCATATAATGCAATTGTTATATGAGTGTATCATTATCTTCCAATAATTGCAGAGTAAATAAACAATGAACAAATAGAAATCATACACATACACAATACACCAGTGTTTTTACGTGGAAACCCAAAGCGTGAGAAAACCACAGAATGATTTTTCTTATATGTCTTAAAAAATTAAATGCTTTGGAAGCACCAACTTCCTTTGTTTTCCAGCTACAACTGGAAGGAGGCTCCAACCCCCTAGTTTCTCAGATTACAACTTGAAGGAATATCCAACTCCCCAATTCTATGGCTACAACTAGAAGGAGGCTACAACCCCCTAAGTTCTCTGGCTACAATTGGAAGGCGGATGCAACCACCTGTCCTTGCCCTGTCCAACCACCCTGAAATATAAGTAGAATGATGGAACCAATATCACACTATCACTGTGAGATATACCACTATACAACTGTGCCAACCTGTACCACTGGCCTGCAACCAACCTGTACTACTGCCTTGCAATCAACCTGTACCTGAACTGAACATGTATCAACAAAAATACAATAGATACACGTCCTGTAGTTTTGCAACACGTGTATGTACGCGCCCTATCTGTTATGAAGCATGTGTATGTACGTGACCAAATTGTTATGCAACCTGTGTATGCCTTCTGAAAACTAGGGTTTTATTTTTTCTGAAAACTCTTGACCCTCTGTAACTTATTTCACATAGATCTGTAACCTGACACTGTATCCATACTGTATCTATACCCTGTCCATGCATCCTCATACATAACCTTTACCCAAAAACTCTATATCTCTCTCTAGTCATGTGCCATAAGTGTGTGTAATCATGAACAATTATAATAACCCTCACATGATCTAGACTTCAAACTCTTTCTAATATTCAACCTCTCAATACATCAACCAATACAATATCTCAATCATGTACCACAAAAACCCTTAGCCATATGCCAAGAAATACAATATGTGCCTCAACTCTAGCAAGAAGTATCAATGATAAATATATCGACACTATATTTCTGTAGATCTGACTTATACAAAAGATCCCATGCAACCACTAGCCTCTCTAGGGAGAATCCTCAAATCAATATAACCATTTCTCATGCATACATCAAAATCCAACTATTCATAGAAATAAGACATACCTTTTGAACCAATGGATAGATATGATGCATCTGAGCACTGTAGATCTTCCTAGGAGGTTGATCTTAGAATCTAGAACCTCTGCATCTTCATCTTCTCAAGTTTCCATGGCTTTACCCACATGTACACACCCTAATACACTGCCAGCCCGCGTATGTATGCACCCTAATACACTGTCAGCCTGCGTATGTACGCACCCTAATACACTGTTAGCACACGTACACCTTATAAATTAGGGTTTTTTAGTATTCGCTGTAATTCCAAAACTTTCGTCGTCAACCCTTCATACTACCTCAGACTTTCACAACTTCAGATGTATCAATGAGTACTTGCAATAAGCCTTACACAAAAAAAGATATTCAATATGTTCAAGTGTGATTAAATGAGAGAGTCTTGCCTCTTATTTATACTTTCATGTAGCATCCCACTTTCCTTATTTTAGGGAGTTCTCCATTAAATTTATTATTTAAATAATTTATTTTGCAAACACTTTGACTTTTTGGGCCTTCTAGATGGCTCATGAGGGTTCTTCAACTTCACATGGCCATAACTCTCTAACCGTGAGGAGTTATGTGACGTTCCACATACCACCAAAAATGACATGACATGTACTATCCATATAGAATAGTCTTACCTGCAAATATATCAAAACACATACCATTATCCATCAAACAAACTTGGGTCCATTACCCAAACCTTTGTGCTATCGAACTTTCTTCAAGGGTTGACATCAATGAAAACCAACCCAATTAATCAACAACTTCATTGATGAGACATATTTTTGGTTCTATCACATCGTTTGAGGTACATACTTGTGGTATAGTGCTTGAGGTATATGTGATCATATCAGATTGGTTGATGAGTATATAGTGACAGTTTTCTGAGTGACAGATTTGACAAAAAAAGTTGTGACAGTGACATTCAGTTTCTACATTTGGCACTTATATTTCAGGGTAGAAGGATGGTACAAGGATAGGTGGTTGTAGCCACCTTCTGGTTGTATCTGGAGAACATAGGGGGTTGTAACCTCCTTCTGGTTGTAGCCAAAGAATTGGGGATTTGGAGCTTCCCTAAGGTTGTAGCCTGAAAATATAGGGGGTTGAAGCCTCCTTCTAGTTGCAGTTGGAGAACAAAGGAAGTTGGTGCTTCCAATGAATGTAATTCTTAATGACATATAAGAAAAAACATTTCGTGGTTTTCTCCCGCATTGGGTTTCCATGTAAAAATATTGGTGTAATGTGCATGTGTATGATTGTTCATTGTTTATGGTTTATTTTCTCTTCACTTATTGGATGATAATTTTATATTGATAATAAATATAAAAAACACTTACATACTATGGTTAAAAGGATTAAAAATATCTATTACTGATTCACCCCCTCTCTGTAATCCTACACCTACATACACAGATACATTTTTTTTTTCAAAATATTGTTAAGATAATTTATTTATGAAATATCATTATCATATGTGAATATCAAAACTTATGCAATGAAGTTAATGAATTTAATTTAATATTCTAATAAGTTATACCAATGAAATGCACTTCATGAGATGGTCACAATGTCAACTTTATGTAGATAAAATAAGGAAATAAAATTTTGTGGTTTTGGGAATTAGTTGGTGAGGCATGCTGATGTTGACATGGATGAGTGGGTATATTAATTTTTTTTCATAGTGAAGAAATTTGGAGCTAAGATAATGGAGGTAGATGAGTGTTGATTTTTTTAGATGAATCATGTGTATTAATAGGTTAATGTAGGAATGATACCATATTTTAGATAAAGTACAAATTATAGTCACATAGATATGAGTGCGATCAATGCAAGGTGATGCATTGATATCATAGGAAGTATTAAACATGATGATGTAAACAAAATGTAAGGTGTGCATATTTAAGGTTGAAAGGGTTTTAACGTAGATTAAAAGAACATGAATGTATGTATTAATAGCCATTCCAAGAAGCAGTGGTGCTTAATAGCAGAAGTTCTCATTACATTGAAATTCTTTGTCAAAGTAAGTTTTAGTTCATTGCTCATCAAGTGAGGAGATTTGTATCGTACTTGCTCAAGAGTGAAGTAATTGGTGTGGTGATCTTTATTAGTAAATTGGAAGATACAGAGAAAAAATAATAGATTTTAGCCATATTTATTACATAAATGACAAATTACAACCACAATAGCCAATGAAAGAATTAGAATACCACAAAATGTTTAATACCTTTATTGATGAGAGCAATGTTCACTTTCCTCTTTGAGGGGGAAACCTATAGATGAGAAGATCTCTAATTACAATATACTTCACAAGATATCTCATTCCCTTGCTTCTACTTCTTTATATAACTCTGTCTACCTCCTACGAAAATTGTAGTGAAGGAACCTTCTAGTAAGCCTTCTTACATTTATTGCTTTGAAAATATTACATGGGCCTTATTTACTAGAGATGGCCTACATACATAACAACCTATATATCTATATACATGCCCTTCCCCTTAAACAAAATGTTTTTCTCAAGGTCAGAGATGAGAGAATTTCTAAAGGATGTTTATTGGTTCCCATGTGGCATCCTCAAATGAATCAGTACCTCCTAGGAAGTGCACTAGTGGATACAATGCTCTCTTTGGTCAAGGACAAGGTTGAGCTGCAAACAAATGGAACCTTCTTCATCTAGTTCTGGAAGGATAGATTGAATACAAAAATTAGATCTGACTACTTTATTTAACTAGGAGACATGAAATATTGGATGAATTTTAGAGTGCCCCATAAGTTCCAATTTGCAAGCCATTAGCCCAATATGTTTGAAGACCTTATAGGGGCCATAAAATTTGAGAGAAAGATTGTAGTGGTGGTTTTCTTTGAGGGGGGTCTCTTATAAGGTTACAGATGAAGGAACACTTGATTCCCCTCTTCAAAATGACATTTAAAATGATGATGACCAACCTATTTCTTCATATGATTTTGATCCATTACCAGATTATCCTTGAGGGTGTAAAGAATGCCATCCTGGGATATGAGGGTTTTGTTGATCTCTTGCACCTTAGAGACTCTAGGTAAGTAGGATAGTATTGATGGGGGATTTTGTCCATAGATGACCTCAAAGGGAGTCATTCGAGTGGAACCATGGTAAGTTGTAGTGTACCACCATTTTCCTAGAGGTAACCACTGAACCCATTGGGATTGTTGTTCTAAAGTAAAGCACCTAAAATGTGATTCTAAGAACTTATTGAGATATTAAGTATGACCATTAGTATGGGGGTGATAGGTAGTGTTAAGATTCAATTCAGTTCCTTAGAGCCAAAACAACTCTTGCAAGAAATTGCTAGTGAAAGTGGGGTCATGGTTTGTCACAATAGATTATTGCATACCATTAGTTTAAATATATTATCTATGAAGGCTTGAGAAATCATGAATGATTTAAAGGGGTGTTGTAGAGAAAAAAAAAGAGTCTATTTGGAAAGACGATTAACCACAACCATGATGGCGTATTTATTTTCAAATTTAGACAACCCATAATGAATTCCATAGAAATGTAAGTCCATACAACTGGTGGAATGAGTAAAGGTTGTAGTTTTCCTAGAGGTTTTGTTGTGTCTCCCTTGTGTCATTGGAAAAGGTCACAATCTACCACAAAAGTGTGTATTTCCTTCTTCATTCCTTCCCAAAACAATGAATGTTTGATCCTTTTCATATATTTTATGATGGATGAAATGACTTGTTGTTCGAGAGGCATAGATTTTAGATAACACTATGGATTTAAAGGAAAAATACTTGTTCACATACAAATGTATTTTATAGAAAAACTATTCATTTTTCCAAGCGTATCCCTAATATGAATGCGGTTCCATTTGAAGTTTTTGTATCATGGAAGTGATCTTGGGATCTATTAACCATTCTTTGCAGACATCATTCAACCAACCTGCTACTATGAAGGGGAGTGAAAATATGGACCCTTCCTATTCATACTTTTGAGAGAAAGTATGTGCTACCACATTATCCTTGCCCTTCCTATAAATTATCTCATAATCAAGACCAAAATGTTTTTGACCCATTAAAACATATGTGATGATTTGTTTTAATGTGAAAACATTTCCTAAGTAGGTATTGATGCTAGATATCCACAACATGCAATATAACCATTATTTCCTTTTCATAAGTTGATTTTCAGAAGTGCTACTCACATAGTTTTTTTTTTTTGTTTAAGGTTAGTGGTTTTCTCTCTTGCATGAGTACTGCTCCTTTTTCTTTACCAGAGGTGTCACGTTCTAAGATAAAGGTCTTAGTGAAGTCTAACAGAGCTAGTACTGGGGTTGTACACATAACATTCTTCAAATCCTGGAAGGCATGTTCTGCAATGTCATTCCAACTGAAAGAAATTGTTTTTAGCAAGGTTGTACTACAAGAACACTTTTTTGCATACGTTTTTATGGAACCTCCCCAAAAAATATATCGCTTCTCTGGTTATGGTGGACATTGTTAGTGGAGGCGAGCGATTGAAGGTTTTTGCGAAGGTTTTTCTACCCATGCATATTTAAGGTATATACACATTGATGCACACATAAACAATAATGCACTGGTTCTTAAATGTTCAAAAACATTGTCATACATTATAATAAAAATAACAAGCATCGGTCAAAGCACACTAGTGTCATTAAACATTACACCCTAATGAATATCATTGTCATCAAGCGCACTGGGGTAGGGTAAATAAAAAAAATTACTTGACCGATTTTTATTGTTACAATGCATCCCGTGCTTCCAAATTCACAAGAGAGCACCATTGCTCATCCTCCTTCCAAAGATGCCCTATTTTCAGTGCTATACAACTAGTTGGATAACTCCATTGGTAGATTCCACACATTTCCAAATTTTTGAAATTACCACAAGTTTTTATTTTCTCTCAATGATGGAACTATGCCTCCTCAAAATATAAGAGTCCATGTAAATTGTTTATTACCTTCCTATTTGCATTTTCATCGAATTAAAATTTGAATTTAGCTTGAAATTTGGCATTTATTTCATTTTTTTTTTCCAATTTCGCTCAACATGCCTAAATGCTTCAGCTCACCCTGAAGCAGTGCTTCCTATTTTAAATTCATAGTAAGCACCACCACCGGTGCATCTAATATAACCATAAGCACTGGTGTCATTCAATGAATAACACTGTGATAAATTTTAAAAACAAAGTTGGTGCTCTAGTAGCACCTGCACATTGGTGCTTTCAATTTAACAAGGTGCACCAATGATTTTGTGCACTGTAAATGTAATCGCAGTGATGTGTCTTTGTTAATCAACTGCATTGGTGCGGTTACAAGAACCACAATGAGAAAATAATGAATTATTTGGAATGTTGGGGCATTTCATTGGATGCCCCGTTACTGGTGATCTATACAAACCAATGCACTGCAAAAAATAATCTAAGTGATACAATAACACTGTAGCACCGGTGCATTCATAGTAACACATTGAACTACTAAAGGTGCTATACAACAAGTTAACCTAGTAGTGCCCATAAGTCTGAAAAACACACCAGTGCTATAAAGAGAATGACATCGAGTCGAATATTTAATAATATATAAGTGTGGTGCGTCTTATTTGATGCACTATTAAAATACTTGGTGGTGCGACAATAAACGTAGAGCACCGGTGCGTAACCTCTAACAATACACACTACAATAGGTTTTGAAATATAAACATAGTGGTGTGTTTTTTGTGAGGCCCCATATACGATGTGTTATGAAAGACAAGATACTGCTAAACAACATGTCGGTGCTTTGGTAGAACTGGTGCACTAGTGATTTTAGTTTAACAAAGTGCATTGGTAATTTTGCGTGCCATAAATTTAAGCTCAACGGTGTGTCTTTGTTAACAATGGCACTGAGGCGGTTAAAAGAACCGCACTGCGAAAATATTGAACAATTTGGCATGCTTGGGAATTTCAATGGACACTCTATTACCGATGCTCTATACAAACCAACACACAACAAAAGGTAATTCTGGTGCTACAATAACACGACAGCACCAGTGCGTTCATAGTAACACATCGCATTGCTAAAGTTTCTATAAAATAATCTAACCTAGTGGTGTCTGTTATCCCCATTTTGTGGATAACTAAGGAGATAGTGTCTCGAGGCCCTCAAGTTGCAGATATGGAGTACTGAGAGACTACATGACCAACAATACACTTTGCACAGATGGAAAACCCACTCACCACCATAGATGGTCACGTTTTTACAGATGGAATTCACCACACCAGTTGGCTTCTAGAAGGTAGTGGGCCTTGCTCCATGAGTTACAAGTGAATATTATGGTGAGCATCATTTCAATACCTAATCCATTTGATTATGCTGTATCTTATATTTCTCTAGATTTCATGATATGTGCTTGGATATTATGCCTTTTTCCCTGCTTCACCTTGGTGATTGACATTGTGCCCTAGTAAGTGGTCTTCTTTGGGAATGGGTTTTCTACTGGGAAATCCATTAATTATCCATCGTACCGTTCCCGACCATACTTATCATTTTCCATCATTATTCCCCTCCGTTTCCTTATCTCTTAGGATTTTAGGGTGTATTGACCCAAGAAGGGGTTGTCCCTCATTCTATGGGAAGAAGGGGATAAAGGCCCAGAGGGGTTGGTGTTGGGTAAAAGATAAAATCCATATGTAAACCTTCTAGATGCTTCACCCTGGGATCACCCAAGAAATAAATAAAACACTTATCTTTAAATAAAAGGGGGCCCATAATATAAAAAAGAAATTCCTGAAAGGTAGATTGAAGGATAGGAGGTATCATCACGAGCCGACCTATCATGTCCATGGATATCTAGTGGTATGACATTGTCATTATCTGGTCGCCAAACGAGAGCAGTGCCTCTTAGTTGCATGGCTGGGAGAAAGGGGGTCTCATCACGAGCCAACAATCTCATTTCCATTAGGCATTTGTGGGTGAAATTGCCACCATCTGGTCACCTTGCCAGGGAAATGACCTTCAACCTCTCCTTTTGCTAAAGAAAATATAAAGAAAGAAAGATAAAAGTAAAATAATGGGCTTGGAAAAAGTGCATTGTGGACGAAGGTACCACACACCCTCTACAAAGGAACCCATGAATGAGACACTATGGCCCCTTGTATGTCAAGAGACTTATGCCAATTAGTCTTGACCCCATCCACCTCATACACTCTACATGGATTAGAGAGGGACCTCTCAGAGGTTCTCCTTCACCTAGGGAAAGATCTACCCAATAGAACATCTTGTCAACCCTCCCATACTTAAGCTTGACAAGTCGCATAGTGTCTTTGAGTTGTTAATTGTTTGATATGGTAATATTTGATGCACAGTCTTACATGGATTGTTTATTGATTGGATCCACTTATCATGGTGTTATGACTTGAGATCGTTGGAGGGCGTGTCCATTTTTTTTTGCAGGACCTAGCTGGTGGACAGTTTTGGGAGAACAAGCCTAGCTTGGGCTTCCATGGGGCTACAAGCCCACAGGTTCGATGCCAGGGGACAACATGCCATATGAGAGAGAGATTAGTTGGAATACCTTGAGGATGACTTGGATTACCTATCCCACCCATTTCTTTCTAAACGATTTTCCCAGGAGGGAAAAAACGCCCCATTTTTGAGCATGAAATCATGGTATTGGGGGTTTTGGCTTGGTGGTGAGGTGCCACTCACTTTAACTTGGAAGTTTTGAGGAGAAGAGGGTTTTTTTCCAAGAAGAGATCATCTAGATGCTTGACACATGGCCTTGGGAGGCCCTTCCATCCTTCTCCAGCACCAACAACCTCCTTAAAGTCACAAAATGTCCCCTAAAGGGGTGACATCATCCTTAATTAGGATTTAATTTGTGAAAAAGATGAAATTTTAAGTGAATTGTTTAATATTATTGTGTTAAGGGGGAAATATTAGGGGTTTTGACCCCTAATCTTGTGTTTTACTCCTTATTTTGTGGACAAGCCACGTTGGCTAAATTTTGTATAAATAACGATCATAATATCTCATTTTAAATAACAACTTTCCTCTCATAAGAGGTTTTGGTCTGAATTTTTCGGCCTCCTTAGATCTTTATCTCTTGTGCACTTGTGTGTGGCTTAATTTTTGAATGTTTAATGGAAGAAGTGATGCACTAGCCTTGGGAGGTTATTTTGTAGCTCTTGTGGTGGATTGTCTTAGCATCTCTCTTGATCTTGGTATGGTTTTTACTCTCTTGCTATCATTTTATTCAAGTCAAGTATTGTTATGCTAGGAAATAGGTGGGAACTATAAGGGAATACACCCCCACCATAGTCTTCACCAATTTTTCTTCATTTTATTTCTTCATCTCATTGACAAGGGTTTTCTAAGAGAAGTATAAGGGCATACACCCTCTTAGCTTAAGCCCTAGCTTAGAGAAAATTCCCTTGGGAAGTAAAAGGGATTAAACCACCAAGGAGGTAGCTTCTCTAAGCTCCTTGTGAGTCCATTAACCCAATATTAAAGGCACTAGTCATATTTTGTTGCATTGGAGATATAAATTATATCATTGGGAAATGTGAATTTTGGTCTTTTTACTTCTTGCAAAAATGGATGGTCTTCCTTGTGCCTTGGGAATCTCATAGCCACTAGGGAATCCTCATCCAAGGGATACTTATTTATGCTGTTAGAAATTTTCATCTTCAACCATTATGGCTACAAAAACCCTAACATACTTGCTTTAATAACTCTCTTATCAACCATTGTTTTTTCCTCAAAGTTTGCACACTTACTCTACTTGTCCTAATGCAGTTTTTGACAACTTTTGAGAGCATTCCAGTGACTGATTTTATTGTTGTAATACATTGAATGTTACAACCATAAGGCTGATATAACTTTCTGCAGACAATTGTTTACAACAACCTTATCTTTTGTGCTAGAACTTTGGCTTTTCACCTTGAGTTTAGTTAGTATTTATCGTGTATTTTCTACTTGATATCTAGCACTCATTGATAAGCTTCTAGTATCATTTATTTGCTGATATATACTGTTACATACTGCTGAAAATTAGGGACAACAAGTTGAACTTTGTGATCCAACTAACATATACTGTTGCAAAGTGTCTTTTCTTGTGTCTCGGGCAGGTCACTCATCCGGAAAAGCACTATACTTGTGGGGCAGTAATTTCTTGACTTGCAAGGCATATCTCCCTACCTTTATTTCCATTTAGACTTGACCTATAAGGGCTCCATTTCTACTTCCTTCCATCTCCATCTCAATCTCCCTAGGGTCACCGAGATCGCCTCCCCAAAGTGACCTAGTCTCCCTTGAAGTGTGAGACCTACATTGAGGTGACATTGGGTGTATGATTCCCATAGTTATAACAATTTTTCCTTGGTTGGGTCAAGATTTTCCCAACCTACAACTTGTGCCATAACAGTGTCCATAGGTCTGGAAAACACACCAGTGCTATAAAGAGCACGACATCGGGTCACATATTTAATAATATATAATCACGATGCATATTATTCGATGCACCACCAAAATGTGTTGCGGTGAAACAATAAATGTGGAGCATCGGTGGGTAAATGATAACAGTACGCACCGTGACAGGATTTGAAATAGAAACATAATGGTGCATTTGTTGTGAGGCACCATATTTAGTGCATTATTAAATATGACGCACCGCTAAACAACTTGTTGATGCTTTGGTAGAATTGGCTAATTGATGCTTTCAATTTAACAAAGTTCATCAACAATTTTTCATGGCATTGATTTTAACACAATGGTGCGCCTTTGTTAACCAAATGCACAGGTGCAGTAAAAAGAACCGCAATGTGAAAATATTGAGCGATTTGGCATGTTGGGACATTTCATTTGACACCCCATTATTGGTGCTCTATACAAACCCAAAAATTCCTTTAGGTACAACAAATGCACCGATGTTGTAAAGAGCACAATACCGGGCCATATATTTCATAATTTAACGATGTGGTGTGTCTTATGGATGCACCATTAAAATACGTAATGGCACGTCTTATGGATGCACCATTAAAATACGTAATGGTGCGACAAGAAATGTGGCACACTGGTGTGTGTTAATAACAACACTTCATGGTGGTGTTGTTTGTCTAATATAAATTACCGTTGGCGGTGTGTATATTCTGTTTTAGGCGCACCATTTACTTTTCTACATTTTTTGCAAAAAAAAAATAGTTTTATATTTTTTTAAATGCAAGTTATTTATATATGTGTTTTTTTTTATAATTTCAACTTATTTTATCTATATATGTTTGTGCCTAACAATATTTGTATTTGAATCAAGGATGATGATGATGAGAGGAGGAGGAATAACAACACCAGTGCCAAACAATTCAATTACTTAAATTGCTTTCATTAAATTATCAACCAGGGATACTCGTAAGCTTGTGATGATGCTGGAAAAATATATGTAGGAGTAGGAAACTAATCCTAAGCTAAGAAAACTCAATCAAATTCTCAGTTTTCCAACCCTTACTAGTCACAGTTCCATTGGTAGAAAATCAAGATGCAAGGTGAAGTGTGCATTGTATGCTCCTTGCAACAATACTCTGTCAACTTAATGAGGTTAGGGGATGAAAATAAAGTTTAGATCACACATGCACGAAATAAAGGTTTTGACAGAAAGTAAATTCTAATTCTTTCATTCCTAACTTATCATTGATCCAATGGTATAATATTAGGTTGCAGGGTGAATTATGCTACAATGAATGTAGCTCCTTACAACAATACTCTGTTAGCATATGAAAGTAAAGGAATTAGAAAGAGGTTTCTAAACACACTTGCATGAATTTAACATAAAGTAAATCTTTCAATCCTAAGTTATCATTGCACAAATGGTAGTGGATCAGGTTGCAAGGTGAAATATGCTACAATGAATGTAGCTTCTTACAACAATACTCTATTAACATATGAAAGAAAATGATTCAAAGAGAATTTTAATCACACTTGAATAAAGGAAATGGAATTGCATAAAATAAAGAAGAGAAGAAACAAAATGCTACTATGATTTATTTGGAGTGAGCTCAATTCTCCCAAGAAAAAAATAACACACTAAATTCACTAAATTAAAGCATTCTACATCTAAAACTAGATAATGGAAATTTATGTGAAAATGAAGCTTTACTCTATTCAATCATAAGTTGGACACAATGCTCCAAGAGTCCTCTTTTGGAATGGAGGAGGAACTCCTATTTATACAAAAGATAAGATAACTAACAATGAATTCAGATCCACAAATTTCTCATGTGGTTACAACCATATGCTAACACCTAGAAAGTAATATCTCTACAAATCCTCTCACAAATCTCTCTTCCATGATTATTCTCCACGAGTGAATCTCCAAATATTCATCAAATATTCCAGGGGTTGAAGAGCAAATTCAAATTTGAGGCTTGGTGGTCAAATATGACTTGGTTGGAATCTTCAAATACACCTGTAAACATCATAGAACTCATCCACCTTTGATATATAAGTGAAAACATGTTATTTTTCCAATATTTAATCATAAATTCACTCAAATTACTAAAGTAAATTATTTGGAAAATAAGAGGTCCAAACCCATATGTAATCATGAAAATGGTCTTAATTTAAGGTTGTGGGAAAGAGGAATATGGATAAAAGTGAAGTGAATATGGTTAAAAGTGAAGGAAAAGGTGTGTAGAAAAGTGGTATTTTGGCGACCCAACAACTAGTTCGAGATATACTCATTTGTATGTGAGTGGGAGGATAGGGAGTTGTTCCCTTGCCCTATTTCATAGTAGACACATGCCCTTTTGATGGATGTTTTCATCCTCAAGTTTTATCGGGAGGGTACATCCCTTAGGGGGAAGTCTTCATTGTTACAACAGTTGATCTGTCATTGGGATCATGGGAGATGTGCATTCAGGGTCAGTCCCAATATGTGGTATCAACCCATGAAGAAGGAGGATTATTTCATCATTGGGTTGTCTATGAGGGGGGAGGGATTTCCCCATTTCCCTAAGCTACTTACTGGTGTTGCAAGAGAGACCCAACTGACATATGTGTAGAGATATGTCAATCCAGACATTCAATCCTCTTTAGAATTATAGGTTCGTGGTGGTCAATTGCAGGTAGGTTCATTTGGTAGAGAGGAAGTCAGGTTCTAGTCCCTTACTATCTCGGCATTGTCACACTTTAGCTATGATGGGAAGCTCATTAGTTTCCCTTTGTTGTATTAAGTGGATATTTTAGTGCAAAGGCCTCGATTGATTAGGCAGTTAATGTTTTTTGAGACAATTTTGTTTTGCAATGGATCACTATCATGCAATTTTACATGGGACAATAGTCTTCCCATTCACATCAAAGTTCTTTACATTGTTTTTTGAGAGCGTTCATGACACTCGACCATTAGTACACCATTTTCATGCTAGACCCATGATCGATGCACGCATGTGAATGTGGGGGTAGTTATTTCCCAAGAGAGGCCAGGGCAAGTTTCCCATTACTCCGATCGGTAGGGATGCATGTCATTTATTGACTAGCGAGGACAATCCCATCCTTGATATTGTACAATACTAGTATGTGGGAATGGATTGGAGAGGATGTCAAAACATCCGATTTACAACAACCAAGTCACCAAATGAGAGTGGTAATATTATCGTTATGTTTTGATAAATCTAGTTGCATATTTTTATGTCTTATTTAATGCAAATGTAATTTATTGTAACATTTTGTTTCAATTATCTTATTATTATTATCTATTGTTTTGAAGATATTGGCACATATGTTGCAGATGAGACTCCCCAATAGGATGAGGAGATGGAGGAGGTATAGGACCAACCTCTAGTATAGAGACCCTGCATGCCATGTAGGCCAGATCGAAGAGTTCAGATAGAGGTGGTGGATCACCTATGTGGTGTCATGACTAATCATAGAGCGATACTTGCACTGGTTAGAGACATATTACAGGTAGTATATCTCTTTGCGATATGGAGGAGTCTGCATCAAGACATGATGTTGTTGATGTGTCATATTTATGGTGCCGTCAAACTCATCGAGAGGTCGAGGGGCCTTGCTCATGATCCTAATCCATCTATCTCATCAACAAACCCATACACATCCTCTACTCCACCAGATGGTCCTCCTCCTTTGCTGATTCTCCTCTACATGAGACAACTACACCATCCATTGATCCTTTTTCTTCCCCTCCACATGTGTTTAAACCGACATCCACGTCCGATCCTCCTCCTCCTTCTGCTTATCCTCCACATGTGTTAGTGTATTCTACTGATCCTCCTCCTCCTCTACTTGTGTCACCATACACCAAGAATTGTCCTTCTCCTCCACATGTGTCATTATCCAATGATCCTCCTCCTCCTCCTCCTCCTCCTCCACACGTGTCCAAATATTTTTATGCTTTGGACACAATGTTCACATCGAGTACTGCTACATAGGTTGATATTGATGGAGACACATTTGATAATGTATTTGTGTAATTTATTTATGATATATCTACTAATAGACCCTCTACCTTTTTCTAGTAGAGAAACTGATGCTTTTGGCTCTGGTGGTGGACCTAGCTAGTAGTGGTACCAATTGACATGCATATTGATTGTTTTAAATTTGACTTTAGATGTATATATGACATGTTTATTGTATATTTTGTTGAGATGTATGTTTGACCTGTATATTCATATGCATATCACTCATCTATATTATGTTTTTCATATAATGATGTGGTTGTTGTTGTTTGATTTATAAAATGTGTTATGAGTATGCTAATGATTAACATTGTTAACGATTTCTCTATTTTAAAGTTGAATTTGAGATGTATCACTCATTTAAATTTACAGTTTCCATATAATGTTTAACTTTACATTTATGAAATTGTTTAATTTGGATTGTGATTGCAAAACGTTATAACCATTAATTCCAAATAATGTTTAATTGTTCTTCAAGGAGAATTATTTGTTCTTCAAGAAGATACAATATGTTGATTAAGCATACTTAGAAACAAAAATACTTAAATATGATGAGTGAAATGATTGCAATTCGAATAATTATGTATTTTCCATATATTACAATAATAACATTATAACATAATTATTCACTAATAATACTAATTATGATGTAGTAATAATATTTTTTTTAATTCAAAGATTACAAGACAAAGTTATAATATGATTGTTTACTAAAATCACAATTATTATATTTTATTAATTTATATTATCCAACTATTATAATATATGAAATTTATTCAATTAAATTTAAAATACTAAATATAAAGAATAATAATACATTTTGATCTATACACTTTTGATGAAATGGTTTCACAATGTTTTACTCTAATACTAACTTTAGGAATATTCTATTAAAAAAGAATATCACCAAACATTTTGTAATAAGTATTTTAAGAATTAGTAAAATTGACAAAGGTTTCTATACTTTTAGATAAGTATGGATAATCAAATATTTCCTTAATTTTGACTAGGCTCTAGAAAAATACTCTTTTAGAATTTCTATGTCCTTCCTATATTGACACTTATTTCAAGGAGAATGTAAAAAGAATGATTAATATACGTTTATATGATTATAAAACTAAAGAATGGAGTGGAATAGTTGAAGGCCATGATAGTTGCACTAGATGAACCATGTGTATTAACATGTTAATGTAAGAACAATGCCATATTTTAGATAAAGTACTATAGTCACATAGATATGAGTGAGATCAATGCAAGGTGATAGGTGGATATCCTAGGAAGTATTAAACATGACGAGGTCAAAAAAATGTAAGGTGTACACATTTAAGGTTGAAAGGGTTCTAACATAGCTTAAAGAACATTAATGCATGTATCGATCTCCATTCCAAGAATTATTGGTGCTTGTCACATCATTGATAGTAGTGGAAGTCCCCATTACATTGAAATTCTTTGTCAAAGTAGGTTTTAGTTCCTTGCCCAACAAGTGAGGAAACTTGTATTACACTTGCTCAAAGGTGAAGTAATTGGTGTGGTGGTCTTTATTAGTAAAAAGGAATATGCGAAGAAAAAATAATAGAGTTTACCTAGATTTATTGCAGAAATGGAAAATTACAACCACAATAGCCAAAAAAAGAACTAGAATACCACAAAATGTTTAATACCTTTATTGATGAGAGCAATGTTCACTTGCCTCTTTGAGGGTGCAACCTATAAGTGAGAAGATCTCTGAGTACAATATACTTCACAAGACATATCATTACATTGCTTCTACTTCTTTATATAACTCTCTCTACCTCCTAGGAACATTGTAGAGAATGAACCTTCTAGTAAGCCTTCTTACAATTATTGCTTTGACACTACTACATGGGATTTATTTACTAGAGATAACCTCCATACATAGAAACATATATATCTACTTAGGGGCTTATGGTAGGACCCTAACATGCCCTTCCCCTTAAAAAATAATGTTTTCCTTGTTGTGACTTGAGATCGTTCCTGGCTGCTTATGAACTATGCTAAGGCATATTGAAAACCAACTTTAGGACACAAGCTAGTTCTTGGACCAAAGGGGACTCTCTCATTAGATTTAAGATAGCTGGATTCCCACTGTCACTAAGAAGCAACTCTCGGTCATTAAGCTCTGAATGCCGAATTCAAATGATAAGCATGATAAAACATGGTAGTCAGGGTTTAAGGATTAAATGGTAGCTGACTGGAGTAAAGGCTGCAAATTTCATATATCAAAGGCTTAATCCATTGGGCACTAAGTCTCATCAAACATAACACAGAAGTTGATAATGAATGGTTGAAGAAAAGGAGAAGAACATTTAATCTCAATCCCAAGTTCCAACATTGAGTAAGCAAATCCCTATGAGGCTAATATGAACACAGAATGGTTTTGTTGAGAATTTAAAGAATAAATCCAGCAAAATAAATGAGTGCAATATTTGGTCACAAACAATGAATTCAACAATAAAACACTTGCAATATAACTTGCACAGAATCTTTGATTAATGGTGGTCGTACCAAATTGTTCTTCTTAACACATATAAATGTGATTGCAAATTACATATTAACTAAGAAGAAAGTACGATGAAATTTTAAAAAAGATTAAAAACAAAGATAGAAAAAAAAACATGTCTCTATTTGAAATGAGAGGTGAATCTAAAAAAAGTTTCTTTGACTAAGATATTTACAAAAGAATGGATAATAGGCTCATTACTATGAAAGGTACAATCCTCTACCTTACCAAAATATCCTAACTTTCTAACTCCTCAAGAAGTCTTCAACTAATTCCTTAATGCTTTTTGAATGTTAGCTTAATCCTTCAAATTTGGAACAAATTCCTAAAATAAAACAAAGAAGAGGTTTCTATGGAGGTCTTGACACTTCAATTTGCTTAGTTGTCCCACTTTTGCTGAAAAGCAGAATTCTTTTTATTGCACTTTATTTGTTGCCACTTGGATCATTGCTGTCACAAAATTACCTCCAATTTTGTAAGATAAAACCCCGTAAGTTAATTGTTCAAAGAGTGATCAATTCGAGCCAAGTGATAATACATTTTTGCTTTCAATATCTTAGCCTTCACTCCATGGCGTGGATCCACAGGTCACTCCCCCATGAATTCGGTTCTGTAAATGTTCTAAACTCACAACCCATTGCATAGTGGGTGTCTGCCCCACTTTGGTTCCAACATTTTGTGTTAATATCTCTTTGTTCCAATCATTCATGTTAGAAACATAGCTAGACATTCCTTGAGTTGAGATTCACTATCTAGGATGTGAGTATCAACTAGAATCCTGCAGACCAGAAATTGCAGGATTTTTCCATGTCCCATGGTTTGGATTTCGTCCTCGCCACCTTATGTTATCCGTCGAGCATTTTATGGGGCCTGAACTGAATTATAATCATTGATTTTCCCTTTATTTAAATCACCGATCAAAAGATCTTCCACAGGTATCTCTAGAGCATTATTGTCAAGAGGTAATAATGGATTTCCTAGAGCATTATTGTTCAAAAGGACGAGAGACTTGCATGCAACTTCTCTGGACAACTTTCTATGTGCAAGATTTCCACCCAATCCCCATTTGATGCACTAAACTATCTGTTGTAGACACGCCTCATGCTCACTTGGTATTATGTATAATGACATCCTATACACTTTCCTTCTCTTTGCTTTCCATTTGTACAAATTATTTTTCCATCATTTTGGTTGTTGTTGGATTAAAATATTCATCTTTTTGATGCATCTGCCTTTTATAGATAATCCATAATATCAATGAAAGACTATACCAACTGATACAAGTGCCAACCCAATGTACACCCACTATAAATGTAGCTTGAAGAGAAAGGAAGTAAGACTGTCTGATTTTTTTTAGAACGTCTCACACAAAAAAGTGTTGTAAGTCATAATTGAGATTGATTGTTGTTACCAATTGGCACAGATCAAAAAAGTGTTGTAAGTCATAACTGAGATTGATTGTTATTACCAATTGCACAGATATGTTTGGTGTTACCCTGTCAGGTGTAACAAAAATACCATTGGAAATGATGCAGACATAATTCTACCAGACCTGAACTGCATTTGTAAAATTTACTTCTTGAGGAAAACATTGTCAATCACTTAACTTATAATCAAATCTCAAATTACAAATCTCAGGCATTGGAACACTGGTTGTAATAAGAAGCACCAGCAATGGGAGACACAATTCTATTTGCAAATTTGGTTATCACTTGATTTGTAGCATTCACCAAGTCACTGGTCGAAGGTCCCGAGGAGAAATCAATCACAATTGATTTTTTGATAGTTGGTCTGGCAATAAACATCTGGCCTACCATTGTCTCCCTAAATCCAATCACTATTGACAATTGGTAGTAGATTATTTATTTCACTCAATAAAAATTACTTTATGACATGATTTTTGAATGGGAGAAACCACCATAATATATAAAAATGTTTTCCTATGCCTGGGCGTAAATGAAAAGGTGACTGGGCATGAACGTTAGGAAATCAACCTCCTATTTAATCCATCATTAGTAGCTCTCAATGCATACATGAATTAGACATTAGATAAAGCATGAAAGTTGATAGGATAAGTAATGAAAGAGGTGATACCTATGCGACCATAAATAGGGTTGTCTTGACTATAAGGTAACAATTTTAAAACATAAAATGAAACTCACATGACATTTTGGATTTTTGACTTGGCTTCAAATAATGGAAATACTTTTATATAACACATGGATTTTGCATTTGATTTTGGCAGAAATTTTATCTTTTCATTTTAATTGTGAGAAAAAGGATGGTGGACTAGGAACCTTGACTTGGATTTTTTTTTTCAAATATCAGGATGAATTGCAAAGACAGGCAGGTTTTCGCAATTTTTTTTTGAAATTTCAATTTTTTTTGGTGATTTCAATTTATGTGACAACATTAGACTCCATTTGGGGATTGTGCTTCTCTATAAGGCACTAAAGAAATGTATACCAACTTCCTTCACCATTTTAATATAAAAATAGGTCCCTTTCAATCTATAAAATATGTAAATACTTGTTCCTACTCTTAAACCATTTCATGAAACCACCTTGTGCTTTGTTCTATACACCCTATCATTCATACTAAAACAAACCACCTGTATAAACTGAAAACTGAAACACTGCAAACTGAAATTAATTTCTCTACAAACTAAAAACAAATGCTTTACCACAAGCTTATTTATATAAATTATCTTCTACTCTAACCATATTATCCAATCTAATTAGGTAAAGTGAAACTTCCAATGAAACCGTTAAAGCAATTGTCTCTTTAAAAGAACCCTGCTTTCACCTTTGATTATTAAAAGAAACAATCATATGGATAATTTCAACCCAACATGAAAATTTGATCCATACTTACAATTTATGAACAGTTAAATATTGAAATAGCTTGAAACTTGCAAACAAGTTGTTACATGATCTTCATAACTGTAAACGATGTTCTTTTGATCTTCAATAAATATGTCATCCTTGTCGAAATGGATGAAATTACTTTCTAAGATCTTTGTTTCATAACTGTCATATAGAGGCTTATTGTTGTTCGATTTTTTTTTGGTAGATGATGATGACAAAATCTACACATTTTGAAATAGATTTGGACAATCCTCAACAACACAACCTTATTCCACTTGATAAACATATTTATCTTTATTAACAATAATATTTCCCATCATTTTTGTTGTTTCTTCATCAAGATTTTGAATTTGACCCTCGTGAACAATCTGGTCTTCATAAATATTGAAGGCAACCATTTCCTTAATAGAAAAATGACTCTTATTGTGAAACTTATCAATACAAACAAAATTTATTAAGAATTAAAAAATTATTTGGAACTCATGATCACTCTTAGAAAAATAGACAACATTATTCTCAACAAGATCTTGATTTTGTTCCTCTACAGGGGAAAGAAGTACTATAACTTCTTGAAATTATTCATGGGAATCTTCATAATCACTATTCAAAGATACCTCTTCATGTAACTTAACTGAAATATCTCCTTCACTCTCAATACTATGATAAGTTCGCTTTTCCATCTCTTGATCACATTCTTCATTAGTAAATCCTTTATGATCATGATTGTCTCAAGGTACTCGTTCTTTTGATTCCTCATTGCAACAATCTTCAAAGATGAAATCAACTTGATAATAACTTATACAATGATTATTAAACATACAATGGACATATGATAATTATTTGACGCTGATGATAGGAAAACCTCGATATCGTTTTCTTACATCTCCTTCAAGAGACGTCATGACCATCTTCATGAGAGATACCCAGCTAAAGCATGCAAGCATGAAAATCCTTCAACTGTTGTGCATGACTTTCCTCATCATCGCCTCTGAATCTAGGAAGGCTATCTCCCCAATATTATGCTCTAGGCATAGTATTAGGAAAACCATGTATATTTGAAAAATCAAAAGGAGCATACCTTGCAACTATCTTAGTAGCAATTGAATTTGTCATTTGAATAGAGTGGAGTCACCAATGAAGTCACAATGGAGTCGCCAGGTGAATAACCAAATAGCATGTGTTTGACCCTTGTTCACCTTCAATAATCATAACTAAACATTTTCATATCCTAGAGAAAATATCTCAAACCATTGTCCCTGGAAACGACACTAAAAAGATATTGTAATCCTTGAGATGTTTCTAACTGGGAAACTATACCAAGGCATCCATTTCAAATTTGTTTAGATTGAATTTTTAATTTTCTTAGTTTTTCCTAAAATAGAGTTTTATCATTTCATGAGGAATAATAACCTTTAAAACTTAATTAATCAGATGATCAAAACTTGAGAGGCATAACTTCTATATTTTAGAAAATTTATAATTTAAAGAATGATCGGAGGAATATAAGATAACAAAATCGAGGTAGAAAAACGTATTCTATTTGAATAAATCTGATTTCTATCTCAATAGTATAAAAACACAAATGCATCCAAGTTAAGATAAATATTGAATGGATAGAAATGAATAATTCATCATTTTCCAGAGAAATTAACGAAAAAGATACAGGTCCAAAATACTTATAGTATCATTCACGAAAACTATAATATTTTATAATTCCTTCTTAGTATTGTAGCAGTGGTGGTCGTACCAAATTTACTAAACTTATAGCATCAGATACAAGCTTGAAATAAATATTATGAAACAATAGAAAACATAGAAACTGAGAATACACAATCTAAAAAAACTGAAATTACGAATCTCTCAGGCTCTGAGAATAATTTTCATTAAAATTCTCTGGTCCTTTTTTCCATAGGGAAAATCCCCTCTTTACATTGATTCCTTTTCTTTTATACAAAAACGACTATAACCAAAATTGGTTATTAGGAGATACAATTTATCTTTTACTATCACAACAATATATTTGAATTTACAAATATATCATTAGGTACATTCGAATTTGAAATTCACCCAGAACATCTCCTAGATTTACTATTGTTGTTTTTATGACTCATTCATGTATCAACTGGATTACAACTTGCTAATCCTAATTGGAAGGGTACTTGTATGCCTTCATTCTCCTATATGAAATATCTAAATCAATATATTTGTCATATGTTGGAGCTATAAAAAACAGACGTTTAATATGTCGTAGAAAATAAAAATCATCAATTAAGTTGTTCACTATTGTTTGACCTCTTATAAATCCAGTCATTTCTTTAAACTTTTCATCACTTTCTCTGACTTTGAACAAATTCTGTCTATAATTTTCAAATGTCAAAATTCCCCCTTTTTTTTATTGTAAAGTCCCCCCTACGGACAGGTGCAACCCTCCTTGGATCAAGACCCCTTCTTTGATCCAAGACAAAAGGAAAACAAATGGTAACTGCTTTCCCTTTAGACCTATTTCAACAATTAGAGTAAGAGGAAAGAGATGGATGACATACATTGTTATGATGGTTGTTCTCACTATTCCATCCTTTTGACCTTGATATCCAAGCTCCTAGGTGCAAGAAAAGACCTGCGAAAGAACAAGACGAGATCCCTTTCTTCCAAACTATAATGTTAAGTAAAAATATATCTATCTATGATGATTTTCACAACAATAAACATGTAAAATTATTAAACGCATAAACATGAAAGGAATAGGCCAAGTTATCTATCAATGGAAATCCAAAAAATTGGAATCACTTACAATATTTACCTTGATGTTGCAACAAATTCCTCAAATCTCCTCATTCCATCCCCTTGTATCTCACATAATCATAAGTATTATGTTCTTCAATTCTGTTCCCCTTTTACTCAAGCATGACGCTCATTATATAGTGGTTTGAGGCATAACACCATTGAGATATCTTGGGAAAATGGTTAAGGATTTAGCTCATGAGGTTGGGATTTGGTGCCTAGGATGGAGAAAAGAGATATGGCTCGAATCCTTGACCCAAAAAAGCTCAGATCTCCCCAAATCTTTCCCTTAGAAAAAGGTGGAATGGTTTCAACCTCTCCATCACTCCCTTAACACTAAGTATAGGGAGACTATCTCCCCCTAAGACACTCTAGGGGGGTGATAGTACAGATTTCATCACTGCTTGTGTATGGTAAAGGGGTCGATGATACTAAAGTATGGTCAAACTCTTACGTAAAAACATGGTATTTCGACCTTCAAATGATATGTTTCTCTTCCAACTTGTTTAGGGGACATGACAAGTACTCTCACATGGTCATGAATTTTTGACACTTAATAAAGTGCATGAGACACTTAATGAAGTGCATGCAACACTTAGTAAGGTGCATATGGAACTTGATAAGGTGCATACGACACTTAGTAGAATGTGATACATAAATGATACATAAGTGCGACACTTAGTAGAATGTGATACATAAGCATGACACTTAGAAGTGTGGGAATTCAATGTGTAAAAGATTCCCCTAAAGTGTGAGGTCAAGAGAAAGGTTGATGGCCGAAACACTTTAAAAAAATATGCATGTGAAGGGGCTAGAATAGGAGAGATGGACGGAAGCTGCAAACAAACATGAAATAATATATATGTATCATCCATGAGGTAGGCATACCCATGCTCAGAATAAACTAACTCAAGGCATGGTTTCCGACCAATACTTCGTGGATCCATGAAAGCACTAAATAATGATATGGATACCAAAGATACAATGTGGATCCATATCTCCATGACTCAATCAATTCATATCCACAAAAGAATACATAGTGGAGCTACAATATGAAAAAACATAGCCCGGGACCAATACAAAGTGGATCTATGTGACAACATATATATATTAGTGAGATCACCGGCATGATGACCATACTAGAATCTTCCAAGTAATCAGACAATCTCCATCACAACCTAGGTAAGGCACATAACAGAGGTGCATTCCCAAGGTGTTTGTCCCAATCCCAATATGGTACAGTTCTAGCCATGTGAATAGATGTGCTAATGTCGAACATGGTAGAAACCACTTGATTACTAGTCATTGATGTATATCCTTAACAAGTGTGAGGGAAATCACCAACGATGAAAATGATTCCCAAGGTGCCCTAGTACATCCCAACATATGTGAATAAATGATATGAAGTTGAACATTCATGGAATCATTCTATCAGAGGCCAATGATGTAAACCTATTTTTGAAAGCAAGGAGACATGTTATTGACGCATGCAGGTTCCAAGGTACTAATGGGTTTCTAAGCCTAATTCCCTGATAATGTGTTGGAGTCGATAGGAGAAGACTCGTCAAATGAGGGCCATGATGTTTCCCCCATCATCAACACGAAACTAACATAGGAAAGTGATGTAAGATTATAGATCAAATGAGTATGGATTGACATGAGGATGAAAGATGGTAATACTGCAGAGTGGTTGGTTTGAAATGAAAATTCCCTTGAAAATTGTAAGGCACGAAAAATGACTTGGAAGCATTGAATTGACTAAGAGATAGAATAAAATATAGTTCAACGATCACTGGGACACTCTTCGGGTGAGTCGAAGGAGTATGAAGACTCATATGTATTATATGACTCAGAGACAAACAAATTATGTAGTATTCCAGATATAAAATAGTATGCAGAACATAAATATTTTAGCAAAGAAATGGCAGAGAAACAATGATATAACCGGAACAATACCAGAATAATACCATAATAACACCAGAAAGAGCACCTTGATTAATGATAGAAATGTTCACTTGCCTCTTCGAGGGGGAAACCTCCAACAGAGCAGTAGTCTATTACAATAATCTCAAAGACACGATTTCTCATACCCTCTATTCCTATTTATACTAAATCTATCTATCCAAAAGAACAATCTAGGGAAGATCCTTCTAGAAGCGAAAGATTCTGTTAGGTCTTCTTACATTTGACTTATTCCTCCTTATTGTTAGGCCTTATTAATATTGTAATTTATTATATGGAATTATATTATTCTACCTGTGTGAGGGTTTAGGGAGGTTATATCCCTAACATGAACTCCCCCTTGAAGAACGATCTTGTCCTCAAGGATTAAGATGAGAAAATTGTTGTATAATGGTGGCTGGTTCCCACGTGGCATATTCTGTAGTTGTATCTTTCCATTGGAATAACACTTTCTTGATGGTGCACTGAAGGATATGACGATCTCGTTGGGTCAAGACTGCTTGTGGATGAAACCATATGGAACCTTGTTCATCCAACTCAGGGAGACTAGTTTGAGTTTGGAACTTAGTTCCAATCACCTTCTTTAAGTAGGAAACATGAAAAATAGGATGGAGCTTCGACTGACTGGGTAGAGCTAACCGATAGACCACTGATCCCACATGCTTGAGCACTGTATAAGGACCATAAAATTTGGGCACAAGTTTCTGACAATGTTCATGTTTAAGTGAAGTTTGCTTATAAGGTTGTAGTCGAAGAAACACCTGGTCCCCTTCAACAAAATGTTGTTCGGAATGACCTTGGTCTTCTTGTTTCTTCATGTGATTTTGAGCCATGACCAAATTGTATTTGAGGGAATGAAGAATAGCCTCTTGGACGGTAAGATTTTTCTGAATCTCTTGAACATTCGAGAACCGTGGCATATATGAGAGAACCATTGGGGGATTTTGGCCATAGACTGCTTCAAATGGAGTCATGCGAGTAGATGTATGATAAGATGTGTTGTACCACCATTCAATTAGGGGTAACCATTGAGCCCACCGATTTTACCTCTTATATGCAAAACACATTGTTGGCCACTATAATTGCTTAATTAAATTCAAACAACCAAGTGAAACATAAATTATCAACCCAGGGAAGTCTTTTGTTTCAAAGATAGCTGCGCACTATATATGCTCAATTCCAAAAGCACTTAGTGTTGTAGTAAGGAA
>ML782578.1:475311-561415 GCA_009831015.1 Picea engelmannii
AACGTGTAGTAATGAGAAAGGACGTTATGTACCTTGGAATGATCAAGTGGAATGATAGTATAAGTCAAAATGCAGGTGATGAAGGGTAAAATAATAGCAAAAAGTATGGGCAAAAAGGGTACAATATGTGGTCCTAACACACATCAAATATGTTTCCAAACACTTGTTGACAACTTCATTCTGGCCATGCATTTGGAGGTGATAGGCATTGCTAATATGCAATTGAGTGCCCTATAGCTTGAACAATTATTGCAAAAAATTGATGGTGAAAGTGGGGTCTCTGTCAGAGACAATAGAATTAGGAATGCCATGAATATTGAAGATATTATCCATGAAAATTTGATCCACTTTGGTGGTTGTGAATGGGTGTTGAAGAGCACAAAAATGAGCATATTTGGAGAGACTATCTATGACCACCATAATGACTGAATTATTTCCCAATTTAGGTAATCCCACAATAAAATCCATAGAAATATCTTGCCAAATAGAAGGGGGGATAAGAAGCGGTTGGAGTGTGCCCAAAGATTTGACATTTTCTCCCTTGTTGCATTGACAACCCTCATATTCAATCACAAAGGTGCGAACGTCCTATTTCATACCATCCAAGAAAAAGAACGTTTGACTCGTTCATAGGTTTTGGTAAACCCTGAATTCTTGGTTGTGGGTGAGGGATGAAGTTTAGAAAGAACTGTGGATTTAAGTTGTTATTGCTTGCATAAATACAAACGACCTTTGTATAGAAGCTCTTCATTGTGCCAAGAGTACCCTAGAGAAACTGAAGAATTGTGTTGCAATTGGTGGAGCATGAGAGAAATTTTTGGATCTTGCAGCCATTCTCGACGAACAACTTGGAGCCAAAATGGTACAATGAAGGAGAAGGAGAAAAGGGACCTGTCTTCTTCATATTTTCAGGAAAGAGCATAAACCACTGTATTTTCCTTTCCCTTCCTGTAAATGATTTCATAATCACAACCAAATAGCTTGGTCACCCATTTTTGCTGCGTCGAGGATGGAATTCATTGTTACAGAAAATACTTGAGACTTTGATGATCAATTTTTATTTGGAATCACTGACCCAATAAATAAGGACACCAGAGATCCACAACGTGCAGAATAGCTAAAATTTCCTTTTCATAAATGGATTGGCCTAAATGTCACTCGAAAATATGTTTTCTTGTGAAGGCCAAAGGCCTGCCATCTTGCTTGAGGAAAAATCCAATTCCTTTCTCGAAAGCATCACATTCCAATACGAATGTCTTTGTGAAGTTTGGAAGAGCTAGGACAAGGGTCAAGCACATAGCATCTTTCAAGGCTTGCAAGGCATGATCCACAACTGAAGTCCAAGTGAAAGCATTCTTTTTAAGCAGAGAAGTGAGAGGAGCTACAATTTTTCCATAATTCTGATCAAACTTCCTATAATGTCCCGTTAAACCCAAAAAACCACTCAAGCTCTTAAGCATTTTAAGGCGAGGCAAATCCTGCATAGATTCAATTTTCTTAGGATCCACTTGGACACCATCCTTGCCGATAATATGACCTAGGTATTCCACTTATGAGGCACCAAAGGCACATTTAGATTGATTGAGGAGAAGTTGGTGCTTAGAGAGTAGATGGAAAACTTGATTCACATGGGAGATATGAGATGGCCAAGTTTTACTATAGATGAGAATATCATCAAAGAAAACTAAGAAAAAATGACAGAGAAAAGGATAGAAGACATGATTCATAAGAATTTGGAAAGTGGAAGGAGCATTACACAATCCAAAGGGAATTACCAGGAATTCATAATGACCCTCATGAGTGAGAAATGCATTTTTGGGAATGTCTTCGTCTTTCATACGGATCTGGTGGTAGCCAAAACATAGATCCAGTATTGTGAAGTACTGAGAACAACTCAATTCATCCAAGAGATCATCAATGAAAGGAATGAGGTTTTTTTTTATGGTGAGTTTGTTGAGGGCATGAAAATCAAGATACATGCACAAAGTACCTTATGTATTGAGTACCATGACCACATGGGAATAATAGGGGCTAGTATTGGGACGAATAACACCGGTTTCTAGTAATTCATGAAATTTTTTCTCAATTTCATTCTTCTGGGCAAAGGGATGAGAGGGATAGAATAACCATGGACTCCACAAGAAATGGAAAGTTCTTTGGGAGTGGTAAAAACAACTTGGTGGTGGGAAATGATAGATTGGAGGTTGGGATGCATATAAGGTGTCTCAACAACATGAATGGATTGGAGTTGGGCTATAATGACTGAATGAAATTTTTTGAGGATCTTTTCCATGCGATGGGAATTGATGATATCAGGGGATCCTACTTTGATTCCTTGGAACTTATACTCTTGTCCCTCCTGTTGGAATTGCATGGTTAAGTCCTTAAAATCCATGAGAATGGGGCCTATGGTGCGTAACCATTCGACACCAAGAACAATGTCATAACCACCCATGTCTATAGAAAAAATATGGGATTTCAGGTGATACTGAGCAATTTGGAGTTGCACATTTTCACATCTTCTTGCACATTTCATGGAACCTCCACTGGCAATCATGATTTGAAAATTATTGACTACACGGATGTAACAATTGACTTCTTGGGAAATTTGGTGATGAATAAAATTATGGGTGCTACCACTGTCCATAAGGATGATGAATTTCCTATTTTTGATGTAACTAATTAATTTGAGAGTCCAGGGAGCAAAGAATTCATTGAGGGAATTAAGTGAAATCACCGGGTCAACATCTGGTGGATCAGAGGGTAAGGTCAGATCAAATGGCGGTGGTAGTTCCTCCATAGGAGGAACAACAACATCTTCTTCAGAAATATCCTCATTCACAACCATAAAAATCTTTTGTTCCTTACACTTGTTCCCGAGAAAATATTTGTCATCACAATTATAACAAAGACCCTTGAGTTGACGTTTAGTCATTTCAGCTTGGGTTAATTTCTGGATCTTGAGGGGAGTTGTAGGAGGAGCATAATTGGTGGGTTTAGGGAGAGGAGGAAAGGAGGGTTTGCGGTTCTGGGAAGATACAATCCATTGTGTTTCCTTGGCTTGTTGGGTAGCTTCCAACCCAGTCTGGGGGTGTGCCATGAGAACACGGGGACACATTTCATATTTGAGGCCACTGATAACTAATTCCCTAAAGAAATCATATGACATGCCCTTTGTTTTGAAATCCAAGGGCTCAAATGTAGAAATAAATTCTTCCATTGTCCCAGGCTACTTTAACTTGGTCAAACGACCTAAAATGTGGGTGTTAGAGTCAAAGTGGTCATAAAGTTCTGCCACAAACTGTGTCCAAGTAACATACCCTTAGCATGCATTTTTTCACCATTGCCACTATTACCATCATTCCAAATCCAGATGTAATACACCATAACAAAGCTTGGCTAAATCATCATTAATGCCATGCAAAGAGAAATAATTTTCCATTTGGGTGACCCAACCTATGGGATCCAATCCATCATATTTGTTCACCTCAATTTTGGGAGGGAGAGGGTCATGAGAAAAGTGGGTAGTATGAGGAACTTGGTAATGGGAAGAATCATGGTCATCCTGATAAGATGGTTGTTCAGAAGAGGAAGGGTTCTGGGAATGACCCATGAAGTGTTCAAAGGTGGATTTGAGGTCTTTGAGGCCTTTGATGTTGGAACATTGTTCCTTGAGGATATCAATAGCCGAATTGATTGAGCTAAGGTTGGAATTGATATTCTTTATGTCTTCCTGGTTCTGGTGGGTGTCAACAATCAAGGTATTGAGTTATTGGGCTCTTACGGTAGCCATTTGGAAAAATGGGCAAGAAAATGGTACAGGGGAAACAAAATGGGCCTGGATGGGTGGGTGGGACCACTAGTAAGAAGGGTGTCAAATGATAGGTACCACTGTAATCAGGGAGAAAAGAGGGAGCCAATGGGATAGGGGCCAAATAAGGGTGTCGGAGAAGGGTCGGGTCCACAAAACAAAATTGTGTTAAAAATGATAGGTATCACTAGAATCGGGGAAACAAAATGGTATAGAGGAAACAAAATGGGTCTGGAGGGGTGGGTGGGACCATTGGTAAGAAGGGTGTCAAATGATAGGTACCACTGTGATCATGGAGAAAAGAGGGAGCCAATAGGATAGGGGCCAAATAAGGGTATCAGAGAAGGGTCGGGTCCACAAAAAACAATTGTGTTAAAAATGATAGGTATCACTAGAATTAGGGTGAAGAGAGGAATCCAGTGGAATAGGTCCCAAATAAGTGTGCCAGTGGAATAGGTCATTAACCATATAAATACTAGTAATGCAAATCCATGAAGTATTATTAATAGTTGTAACCTCATCCAAAGACAATGAAAAAAAACTAGCATTTCCAATCTTCTCTTTCATATCATCCTTTTCTACTTGAGCTAGATATTTTTCGCATTCCCAACCACTCATTAAAGACCAATGAGAATATGGAAAGTTTGACATTTGAATAAAAGATATATTTTTCATGTAATCTGGATAATCTATCATAGGACGACCTTTAGATAAGATGTGAAATACAATGCTTAATTGATGCAGGAGCATCACTCACTCATCAAGCGAGCCAACACGTGGAGCAGAAAAGACAGCTGGACAGCGCCAGCACAAAATTTTGAAATACCTTGATATGTTGTGCCAAACATAAATGCGTTGATGTGATGAAGCGCACTTGTATATGTAAATGGACCTTGAGCAGATAAGCTCACATCCTTAGTAGCTGAGGCATTTAATAGAATTGATGTAAAGATTGGTAGGAATTAATTGTAGATTTGATAGCTTTAGAATTGTGAGGGAAAACGGAATATAGGCACCCTCCTTTGTATCATTGTAACATTATCATTCATATGAGAAAGAAGAGCAAGAAGAGCAGAGAAGAGAACTTGTGGAGAACACCCATGTACAGATATTGAATTCATAGGAAAACTTTGATTCAATTCCATGGCTGTGATTATTCTCTGTGTGTTGTTGATATTATGCTGTTGCATACTTGCTTCTTGTTATGCCCTTGTTCTATATGCTGTGTATGTGATTTCATGGTAGACTCGAAATATGTGAGAGTAAAACAATTAGTTTCAATTGTTTCTCTATTTCTGAACCAAGAGGTTCCTGCATAGAGTGCAGTGGAATTTGGTCGCAAGGAGTGCGTGATCGCAGGGTTCAGGAAGTGATAACTTTTGTTCTAAGTCCTCAGGGGTGCAGGATTTGACACCGGAACTGTGAAAGACGTGCGCAGGCTGGAAGTCTGATTTCAGGGTAAATGTGAGGTCTGAGAGAATGAAAGAATGAGTTTCAATTGTTTCCTTGTTTGAGCCAGAAGATTCCTGCATAGAGTGCAGTTGAATTCATCCGCATAGAGTGCGTTGATGAGGCTCAACAGTTAAACTCTTATTCTCGTTCACCCAGAAGTTGAATTGGGTCGATAGAGCCGTGCAGGAGAAGTGCAGGCGAGTGCGCAGAGTCGAGGGAGACTCATCACTTTGAGAGTTGTTGGAAGTCGAGTGTGGAAAGAGTGCGCAAAGTCTTAAGGTGACAGAACTAACAAGCTCAGGAGGGATAATTCCTTCGTGGATACTGTGGGAATAGACCCAAGAGAGGCTTGAGCAGGAGAAGCTTTCAAGCGGAATAAATCTCCAAGGAGGAGAATCGACGGACAAGATTCGCGTAGGAGAATCGCGAAATCCCGCTGATCGTCAGATCTGAGTGAAGTTGCTAGGGTTTTAACCCTTGGGGCAGGGGGAACCCAGAGTCATCAGGATTCGGCATATCGCAAGTTGGAGCACTGAACGGTTGGGTCAAAAGTGCCGATATCGCGATCCGCGAAATCCCGAAGGTGACATGGTAGAGTGGGACCCCGGAAGGAAGTGGATTACAGGTGGCGTTGCATCGGAGTATCGCCACATCGGGGTTTGAAGGTTGGAGTTTCAACTCATTGACATCACGAGTAGCAATTTCCCGACAGGGGAGAAGTCCCGATAGCAGAGGGAGTCAACGTTGACTCATATCGGACTTCGGGGAATTGCGACGCGAGAGACACGCGACTGCAGGATTTGCGAAATCGCGAAACCCGATTTCCCGACTGAGAAGGGATATCAGTGGAGAGTTGCTGTGGGTGAAGAACTTCCGACGAGGGAGATTGAAGGACATTTTAGTTCTTCGGGCCAAAGTTAGAGAAGGTCCTGGTGAGAGCTACCGTTCTCCGAGGAGCGAGGAAGGTTGCGCCAGAGTGGTATCAGAGCGGGTTAAGAGTTCTCTTTGTTCCGGTAGCAGAGAGAAGCGAATTTCACCATGCCGCCGAGAAGAGAGAGGCAGTCACTTGATCGAGAAGACAGGGATGCTCGAAGAAGGGGTAGGCCAGCAGGAAACCCAGAGATGGAGCGACAGATGCGAGATCTCCGAGAAAGGCTCGAGGAGATGGAGACAACACAGAGACGCAGAGTCAACGCTGGAGAGTTCAACGATTCCGAGGTGGAAGAGGAAGCTAGACATGATGCTGAAGAAGTCACAGCAGAAGATGCTTCGATCGAGCGATTGATTAGAGCCATCGCTAGAATGAGCTCAAAGACCAAGATGGACATTCCCATATATGAGTGGAGTCTAAATGCAGAAGAGTTGCTGGATTGGATCCGAGAACTCGATACCTACTTCGATTATGAGGATATCGAAGAGGACAAGAAGGTAAGGCATGTTGTCACAAAGTTGAAAGGACATGCAGCCTTATGGTGGGATGAATTGCAGGCTGATAGGCGCTGCAAAGGAAAACAGAAAATCAAGAGCTGGGATCGGATGATCGCTAAGATGAAGGCGAAATTCATCCCGAGGGATTACCAGATCACTCTGTTCAGGCGAATGCAGAACCTGAGACAGAAGCTGACGATGGTGAAGGAATACACCGAGGAGTTTTATAAGCTCAATATCAGAGCAGGTCATCGGGAAAGCGATGATGAAAAGGTGGCGAGATACCTGAATGGGTTGAGGTATGACATTCAGGATGAATTGAGCATGGTTACCATCCGAACAGTTGAGGATGCGTACCAAATGGCTTTGAAAGCCGAGGAGAAGCTGAGCCGTAAGCAGGGACAGTGAGGGTGAGGCAGAAGCCAACCCAGAGGCAAGGCAGTTGCCCAGAAAGAATTTCAGAAGCCCAAGGAGGAATGGAAGAGACCTCAGGGAAAGGTTGAGAGAGGTGGAACCTCACAACCGAGGCAGCAATATGCTGAGCCGAGGAGGAAGCATACCGAGCAGGGTGACGGTTATACTGACGTGAGTACTTTTCCTCGTACCCGAGGTAGAGGAAGAGGCCGTGGAGGAATTATCACATGTTTTACATGTGGAAAAGACGGACATAAAGCCGTGGATTGTCCAGACTGAAAAATGGACAGAAGTGAAGCTCACATCGCTGAGGCGCAGAGGCGTGATGCTGAGAATGAAGATGCAGACAACGGAAGATCGCTTGGGATGCATAAAGTTCTTTTAGCACCCGAGAAAGAGGTGGACAACGCAGTGCAGAGGAGCAGACTGTTCAGGATGGCTTGCACAGCCGAGGAAAGAAAATGCAAAGTCATAGTTGACAGTGGAAGCATCGACAATCTCGTTTCATCCGAGATGGTGGAAAAGCTGGAGCTAGAGACGACTAAGCACCCGAGTCCATATAAAGTCTCGTGGCTACAGAAAGGACACCGGGTAAGTGTCACTAAACAATGCTTAGTTAAATTCAAGATTGGGAATTACCATGATGAGATTTTGTGTGATGTTATTCCCATGGACGTATGTCATATCTTGCTGGGTAGACCATGGAAATATGACAGGAATGTGGTTCATGATGGAAGGATGAACACATACACTTTGGAAAAAGATGGGAGACTCCATAAATTGCTTCCGATAAAAGATAAGGAAGTGAAGCCGGAAGTGAGCAGTACAATACTTCTCATGAGTGGGAAGGAGCTTCTCACGGAGATGGAGAAGAATGAAGATCCACAATTCTTTTTGGTCAGGAAGCCGAGGATTGTCCTGACAAGCACGAGAGTGGACGACTTGCCAGATGAGATTCAGGAACTGCTGGGAGAGTTCGTTGATATCATCGTGGACGAACTACCTCGTTCGTTGCCACCGATGCGGAGTGTGAGTCACCATATCGACCTCATACCCGGAGCAAGTTTACCGAATAAGGCAGCGTACAGGTTGACACCTCAGGAGAACGAGGAAGTCAAAAGGCAGGTACAGGATCTGCTGGACAAAGGACTGGTCAGGGAGAGTCTCAGTCCGTGTGCTGTTCTGACAGTACTAAGCCTGAAGAAGGATGGAGGCTGGAGAATGTGTACAGACTCCAGGGCGATAAATAAAATCACCATCAGGTACAGATTTCCACTGCCAAGAATGGATGATCTGATGGATTGCCTGAGTGGGGCAAACTATTTTTCAAAGATTGATCTCAAGAGCGGATATCATCAGATTCGCATGAGAGAGGGTGATGAATGGAAGACAACATTCAAGAAAAACGAAGGTTTGTACGAATGGATGGTCATACCATTTGGGTTGCAAACGCACCGAGCACATTCATGAGGCTGATGAATGAAGTCCTGAGGGAATTCATTGGAAAATTTGTGGTCATGTATCTGGATGATATACTGATTTTCAGTAAGACCAAGGCTGAACATTTGAAACATTTGGCCATTGTGATGAGAAGACTGCAACAGGAGAAGTTGTTGGTCAACATGAAGAATTGTTCTTTCATGAAGACAGAGCTCATTTATTTGGGTTTTGTTATCTCAGCGAATGAGCTGAAGATGGATCCTGAAAAGGTATAAGTGATAAAGAATTGGCCATCACCGAGAAATTTTTTCGAGGTGAGGAGTTTTCATGGGTTGGCTAGTTTCTACCAAAAGTTCATTCGAAATTTCAGTGGAATTAGCGCAGCAATGATGGACATAGTAAAGAAGCGGCATAAAGTTTTCCATTGGACAACAGAGGCTGAGAGAAGCTTCAATCTGTTGAAGCGGAAGATAACAGAGCAACCAATTCTGGTGTTGCCTGATTTTTGGAAAACCTTCCAAGTGAAGTGTGGCGCAAGTGGATATGCTGTTGGAGGGGTCTTGAGTCAGGATGACAGACCTGTAGCATATTTCAACGAGAAGCTGGATGATGCGAAGATAAAATACTCCACATATGATAAAGAGTTCTATGCCATCATACAAGCACTGAAAAAGTGGAGGCATTACTTGATACCCAAAGAATTTGTTTTGTACAGTGATAATCATGCATTGCAGTTCATAAGTCAACAGGAGAAGTTGAACCAGAAGCATGCAAAATGGGTAGAGTACATGCAAAATTTCACGTTTGTAATTAAGCACATTTCAGGGACTGCTAACAAAGTGGCTGATGCTTTGAGCAGGAAATGTTTGTTGCTGCAGGAATTCAGAGTCAAAACCTTGGGTTTTGAAAACCTCAAAGATATGTATGCAGGTGATGCAGATTTTGGGGAAGCTTATGAAGCAGCCGAGAACCCAGTTCTCAGGGACCGAAGTCCATGGATAGATTATATGATCCAGGAAGGATTGCTGTTTAGAGGCAATCAATTATGTATTCCGAATTTTTCCATGAGGGAGAATTTGGTGAAGGAAAAACATAGTGGTGGATTAGCAGGTCATTTTGGACATGATAAAACATTCGCCAAACTGAGCGAATCATATTTTTGGCCAGGCATGCGAGCCGATGTTAAACAATTTGTTGACCGATGCAGGATTTGTCAACATTCGAAGGGCCGAAAGAAGAATACAGGTTTTTACTAGCCATTTCCCATACCCGAGAGACCATGGGAGGCAATTAGCATGGATTTTGTTTTGGGTTTGCTGAGAACGCAGAGAGGAGTCGATTCCATCTTTTTGGTGGTAGATAGGTTCTCGAAGATGGCACATTTTATTTCGTGTCAGAAGACCAACGATGTGACCCACATCGCAAACTTATTTTTCAAGGAGGTTGTCAGACGGCATGGATTGCCGAGAAGCATAGTTTCGGACAGGGATACCAAGTTCATAGGTCATTTTTGGAGGACGCTATGGAAGAAACTGGGAACTGACTTAGCGTTTAGTTCATCTTACCATCCACAGATGGATGGACAGACCGAGGTGGTCAACAGAAGTCTGGGGGATTTATTGAGAAGCCTGGTGACGGAGCACCACAACAGCTGGGACCAGATCTTACCACATGCGGAATTCGCGTACAATGATTCGGTGAATCGGAGTACAGGAAAAAGCTCATTCTAGATTGTGTATAGGACACAACCAAGGGGAGTTTATGAACTTAGGGAGTCAGAACAGGTTGAGACCAGCAGTGCTCGCGCTGAAGAGTTCGCTGAGGCGATGTAGGAACTTCACACGAAGGTGAAGCAGCGACTACAGACGTCGAATCAGGAGTATAAGCACAGAGCCGACCAGCGGAAGAGACAACTTTAGTTTGAAGTTGGTGATATGGTTCTGGCGCACTTGAGAAAAGAAAGGTTCCCAAGGGGAACATACAACAAGCTCAAGATGAAGAAAATTCGGCCGTGCAGAGTCCTTAAGAAATTCGGGGAGAATGCATACGAGATTGAGTTGCCAGAGGGCATCGGGATATCTCTGATATTCAACATTTTGGATTTATACCCATACAAGGCTGGAGAAACGGATACTGAAGATAAGGGACCAGTAGTCCAGTGGAAGAAACAACTACCAGCAGCAGAAAAGCCACAGATGGAGTGCATACTGGACAAACGAATCGGCCGAAAGACCAGGCGAAAGCAATATTTTGAGTACCTGGTAAAATGGAAGAATCACCTAGTAGAAGATGCTAGCTGGGAGACAGAAGCAGTTATCCAGAGGCATGGACAGACTGTGCAGGAGCTCATGGACAGGAGCCCATGAAAATTTCCAAGCCGAGGAGTATGATGCAGGAGCATCGCTCACTCATCAAGTGAGCCAGCGCGTGGAGCAGAAAAGACAGTTGGACAGTGCCAGCACAAAATTTTGAAATACCTTGATATGTTGCGCCAAACATAAATGCGTTGATGTGATGAAGCGCACTTGTATATGTAAATGGACCTTGAGAAGATAAGCTCACGTCCTTAGTAGCTGAGGCATTTAATAGAATTGATGTAAAGATTGGTAGGAATTAATTGTAGATTTGATAGCTTTAGAATTGTGAGGGAAAACGGAATATAGGCACCCTCCTTTGTATCATTGTAACATTATCATTCATATGAGAAACATGAGAAAGAAGAGCAGAGTAGAGAACTTGTGGAGAACACCCATGTACAGATATTGAATTCATAGGAAAACTTTGATTCAATTCCATGGCTGTGATTATTCTTTGTGTGTTGTTGATATTATGTTGTTGCATACTTGCTTCTTGTTATGCCCTTGTTCTATATGTTGTGTATGTGATTTCATGGTAGACTCGAAATCTGTGAGAGTAAAACAATTAGTTTCAATTGTTTCTCTATTTCTGAACCAAGAGGTTCCTGCATAGAGTGCAGTGGAATTTGGCCGCAAGGAGTGCGTGACCGGAGGGTTCAGGAAGTGATAACTTTTGTTCTAAGTCCTCAGGGGTGCAGGATTTGACACCGGAACCATGCAAGACGTGCGCAGGCTGGAAGTCTGATTTCAGGGTAAATGTGAGGTCTGAGAGAATGAAAGAATGAGTTTCAATTGTTTCTCTGTTTGAGCCAGAAGATTCCTGCATAGAGTGCAGTTGAATTCATCCGCATAGAGTGCGTTGATGAGGCTCAGTAGTTAAAATCTTATTCTCGTTCACCCAGAAGTTGAATTGGGTCGATAGAGCCGTGCAGGAGAAGTGCAGGCGAGTGCGCAGAGTCGAGGGAGACTCATCACTTTGAGAGTTGTTGGAAGTCGAGTGTGGAAAGAGTGCGCAAACTCTTAAGGTGACATAACTAACAAGCTCAGGAGGGATAGTTCCTTCATGGATATTGTGGGAACAGACCCAAGAGAGGCTTGAGAAGGAGAAGCTTTCAAGCGGGATAAATCTCCAAGGAGGAGAATCGACGGACAGGATTCGCGTAGGAGAATCACGAAATCCCGCTGATCGTTAGATCTGAGTGAAGTTGCTAGGGGTTTAACCCTTGGCGCAGGGGGAACCCAGATTCATCAGGATTCGGCATATTGCAAGTTGGAGCACTGAACGGTTGGGTTGGAAGTGCCGATATCGCGATCCGTGAAATCCCGAAGGTGATGTGGCAGAGTGGGACCCCGGAAGGAAGTGGATTACAGGTGGCGTTGCATCGGAGTATCGCCACATCGAGGTTTGAAGGTTGGAGTTTCAACTCGTTGACATCGCGAGTAGCAATTTCCCGATAGGGGAGAAGTACCGATAGCGGAGGGAGTCAACGTTGACTCATATCGGACTTCGGGGAATTGCGAGGCGAGAGACATGCGACTGCAGGATTCGCGAAATCGCGAAACCCGATTTCCCAACTCAGAAGGGAGATCAGTGGAGAGTTGTTGTGGGTGAAGAACTTCCGACGAGAGAGATTGAAGGACATTTTAGTTCTTCGGGCCAAAGTTAGAGAAGGTCCTGGTGAGAGCTACCGTTCTTCGAGGAGTGGGGAAGGTTGCACCATTAATTGAATTGTCTTGGATAACAAATTTCTTTCCATCGTCTTTCTGAATAGATGTTTGATGGTTCCTCCACTTTCCTCGAGGTTTTACTTACTTATTAAATATTTATTATATTCGTTGGCATATTTTCCATGTCGAAATTCCTTAGAATATTTCCATCTAACAATAGATTTATCCTTGCGATCTACAATTTTCTATTCATACACTTTTCCTACATGATTTCTCTATTGTATCTAACTTCATCATGATTGTTGTTGGCATGCCAAGTTTCCAACTACATATATTGCATCTAAATTTTGGTTTCTCTTTCTCATTTTTTGGAGGTATTTGTTCAATAAATGGAAATTTTGAGACCCAATATGGTTGTTATCCTCTCCCTATGTCCCATTGGCCTTTTTGTCTTTTCCGTGAATTCATTGTGTTCTTTTCCAATGAAATATTTTCACATTTCTACTGCCAATTTCCGGTGAAAATGAATTTATATCACTTTGATCACCAGAGGAACATATTCCCTCATCTATTATTTGGATTTTAGATGCATTTTCACAAGAGTCGACATCTCTTTCAGTGATAGGTTGCTCAAAAGAGCTCAAATAATGAAGAGAATGTGGATCCTTGGATTGAGGTCTTTGAAAGTATGTTGATGGATCATCTTGTCTTGATCTTTTCTTCCCACGATCAGTGTTTGACATCTCAATAAATATTCCACAATTGAAATTTCAAATTGATCTAGAAGCCAAAAGTGAAACCTACATGGGAAATAATATAAAATTAGTAAAATTCCTACCAAGTATAGAATCTTGTGTATATATTTTTACTCCTGTGGTGTTATACTCCAGCCTGAATAATATTGCAGTGAAAAAATTCCCAAATGCTTAATTGGAATAAATGTGTAGTAATTTTGCAACCATAATGTAGAAGGCACAATTACACGACAATAGATCTTGTTTGTTCTATTTTTGTTTCCGTCCCTAGGGGTAGGATATTCAGGGTTTCTATAGACAAGGGTTTTCCTTGTGCTATATCTCTCTGATATACGTGTGAGGTCCAACAGTAGTACTCAACCCAATATCTTAGGGAACCAACTAAGGAGGTTAGATCATGCCCTTAGCCATACTACCAGACTACCCAAGTACTAGAGAGAATCTTCCTGAGTGATGTTCTCGGTGGCACTATAGTTGTCAGGAGACCGATCGATTTATCTATGGAGAGATTTAGGAGATTTGGGCCGATCCGTATACATGTGTTGTCTGATGCGCTACCACTCGAAGGGGTACCAACATGGGTTACAAGGGTGGCCAACTAATGTGTGCTTAAGTACCTCTTGTATTTCTTGTGTGTATGAATCCTTGACCGCGAGTTTATGTGCATAACGTCAAATATATGTAGATTTAATATGCCGGAATATGTCTCTACCCTGAAAAAATTTAACCCACAATTTTCTACCGAGGAAGGTGCTCTGATACCACTTGTAGTATTCTAGATATAAAATAGTATGAAGAACAGAAAGATTTTAGCATAGAAATGGTAGAGAAACAATGATATAACTAGAAAAATATTAGAATAATACTAGAATAACACCAGAAAGAGCACCTTGATTAATGATAGCAATGTTCACTTGCCTCTTTGAGGGGGAAACCTCCAGCAAAGCAATACTCTATTACAATTATCTCCAAGACAAGATTTCTCATACCCTGTATTCCTATTTATACTAAATCTGTCTATACAAAATAACAATCTAGGGAAGATCCTTCTAGAAGAAGAATCTTCTATTAGGTCTTCTTGCATTTGACTTATTCCTTCTTATTGCTAGGCCTTATTAATATTGGGCTTTATTACAAGGAATTATATTATTCTACCTATGTGAGGGGTTAGGGAGGTTAGGTCCCTAAAAGACTACCCAACTGTAAACATGAGACACAAACATGTGCCATGTTCAAGGGATAAAACAAACAACTACCATAATGCTTTCCAAAACTTGACCCAGTTCCTTCAATACTCCCCCATCATGATTGACAAGTACCTCTTTGTTTTTTAACGAGATTGAGGAGGATAATAGCTGCTCGATATATCTCATATTCGATGAGTCCCTCATCACATGTTTAACAAACCTAAAGAAGAAGGGTTCGATCCCATATGGCTCCTCTGATGCATAATTTAGAGATCCCAAAGAAGGAAAGATCGATAGTATTTTCATGTTTAGAGAGTCCAAAAAGATCTTAAAGAAGACTCCAATAGTGTTGTTTTTTGTAAACTTAGTCCCCCAAGCTCGAAAAAGTATAAAAAAATACAAGGGAGAAATCTTCTAGCCAAGGTTGACTAGATGATTTCTTTTTCATAATTAGTCCATTTGATCTAAAAAAGGGTTAAACTTACACTGACTAGTCTCCCTTTCAACTCATTTTAACGAGTGTGAAAGGAAAAAAAAATCACTTGGAAATATTTTCATGTTTAGGGAGTTTAAAAAGAGCTTAAAGGAGACTCAAAAGAGTTCCTTTTTCATATAATTTTTACAAGCCCCCAAAAGTGATAAAAATATGCTCAGTTTTAATCCAAAGAGTTCCATTTTCATAGATTTTTTACGAGCGTGAGAAAGTGACAAAAATATGCTTGGTTGTCTACTTCATATTTTAATGAGCTTGACACAAAAAGCAAACTGTGCTCAGGATCGATTTCATTTTTACACAAGTTTGAAACAAAGAATAAAACTGTGCTTAGGTTTGATTTCATTTTTGTACAAGCTTGGAATAGAGAATAAAAATGTGCTCGGAGTGTGTGTTTCATTTTTACATGATCTTGAAATAGAAAATAAACTATGCTTGGGTGATACCCATTAGCAAGTTTTCTTCCCAACATGATGCCCAGAGGTTAGTACTTTTCCCCTAGTATGATTCGAAGAAGCTAGCATCTTAAATCCAATATGATGTACAAAGGTTGGGTACATTCCCCCTAAGCTTCTTTTCATCTGCCGACTCTTCTTCTACACCCAAAATGACTCTTGGATACTAATAGGAATAGGCTCACTAGAGAGGGAGGAAGAAATACGATCAACTAAAATAGGTAGATGGAATGAAGGTTTAGGTACGAGATCTAGTGGAAGACTCGACTTAATTGGAGGGAGGTATGTTTCATTTTTTAAATAGATTGACATAGGAAAATAACTATGCTCATAGTCATCTGTTTGATTTTTTAATGAGATTGAAACAAGAAAAGAACTATTATCATAAGCCTTGACCATGAATTCCAAGAGGTCTTCATTAGATAGAAGAATAATGCTCTAGAAGGAATACATGTCAAGAGAATTATTATGATCAATAGGGGGGAGAATAGGCTCCAATGTCTCTAGCGAGGGAGTTACCATGTCAACTATTGAATTTAACTCCAAAGAAGGAGATCATATAGAGAGAGGCTCTTTCTCATTAAAAGTTGGATGCATGGGACATGATGTTGAAAAATTAACATGTGGCGGGTGGGATACCATTTGCATATAAGTAACATTAAGGGGAGTTAGATGTTTGGTAGTTAGACCGACTCAGATTAGGACTAATGAAAAAAATATATTCAATGGTCACAATGTTTCCATTATGAGGGATATTCATCACTCGAAAGAGTGTGGACACGACAACTTTCATAGCGTAAACATAGTCCCTCCCAAGGAGAAAATTAAATTCCAAGGGGCCGTGGACTATCATAACATCAATACATATATTTTTCCCTCCTAAGGTGATGGTGTTACACACCAAAATGTCACATTTGTGTTTTGCACCCTAAGTGTCGCAAGTATCACAAAGTGATGTATACACCTTGGTAAGTGTCACATGCACTGTCACAAGTGTTGTATGCACCTTACCAAGTGTTACATTCACTTTTTGATGTGTCTTCACCCCTTGACACCATTAAAGAATTTGTTCATGACCCCTAAGTCACATGGGAGAAGGAAACCCATCATTTCTAGATCAAAACACACCTTTTCCTTGGAAAAGTTGACCTTTGTTTTTGTAATTTATGAAAGGTGGTGCTTCCCTAACCATGTGTATGGAGCTATGGTGCTCCCATACCCATGTATGGGGAGCACCACTTTTGGAAAATGGCTCCATTTCTCTCACTCAGGTGGAGCGCCATTCTTGTTGAGGGAAAAGGGGGATCTCCTCCACCTTATTCTATGGGCCAACTCTTTGAGATTGGGTTTGTTTTGTTAAACGCCCATGCCTTGGATTCATTTTAGGATCTGATCCAAACCTCAAGGAGCCATCCCCTCAACCATATCCCTCATTTTATCATGGTGGTTGTTCCTCTCATGCCTATATATTGAGGGATTTCCAAGGTGAAGGGGGAGGTAATCAGTCAGAGTATCGTCATTTTGATCTTGGTAGATTTGTGAAAGGGATGGAAAAGGATATCTTGGAGATTCTACTGATGCATCAATAATGGTATGTAATTATTCTCTTTGGGTTCTCCTTTGAATATACTTGGCCTATTTCCTTCAATCTTGTATATTCTTGCATGTGCTTGTCTATTTTCATTTCAGTCTTGATAGATAAATTTGTTTGACCTAATCAAATAGAGTAGGAGATAGTCATTTCTCTTTGCTTCCCATTGTATGTATCAAGTTGAACCAGGGATTTTGAATATCAAGCTCATGGATTGGAAGCAGCGAGGACAAAATTCAAAACAAGGTACATCATGATATTTCTCCCTCTCTTTTTCTGATTGGTTAAAACGAGTTTAAAGGGATGTTAGTGTCCACTTGTAGTGTTTCTGTATTGGTATAGGGGTATATTAATCAAGGGAGGTTTCATCTGTCCGTAGAAACATTCCCTAATAAAAATTGGTGACTCCAATGGGAAGGGAATTCGACTAGTCTTTCCTTGGATCGTCTTAATCCTTTTCTTATCATTAGATCTTGTTTGTTGCTTGATTCTGATATATTTTCCCTTATATATTCTTCACTAAATATATTCTAGAGTCATTTATTGGTTTTTGTGAGTTTTTATCCTTTTTGAGCAATTTGTTGAACTTTTCATAAGGGTGGCACTCCCCTGCAGTTCACAACATGGTGCCACTTACCTCACTAGTGCTCCCCATAGGCCTGCTAGAAGGTGACATTAGCTAACTGGAGCTCCCCCAGAGCCTCCTATAGAGCTCCATCCCCCTAACTAAATCTCTATCTACTTGAGAACAAGGGCACTAGTCCCCCTGTTTTTTCCTTTTTACCTCCTTCTGCTTGCTCTTTCTCAGCTTGATTTTAAGGGGATTTTTTCCCAGAGACTCCTGATTGTCTTTTAATTTGTTTGGATTGAGGATTTCATGATTATAATTCATTTTTAACCTTTTTTATCTTGTAAACCTCTTCTACATTGTGATATTGGTTCACCTTTGTTTTCACTAATTTGGTGTTTGTCTCATGATCTTTCAATTATATAACTGATTGAAAGAGTCCACAAAGGTTTGCTTGGTTTTGAGTTTCTAATCAATATTCTTTAGAACATCTCGCTCTTTTGAATGATTAAGATTATTTTTCTTACCACAACCTAGCTTGAATAATTCTTTCTTACTACTCATCTTTAAGGATTGTTGAGTGATTTCCTCTTCCTCTTTTTCATTGTTTGCGTTCTTTGATTATTGTCATTGTTCCGAATGCATTTATTGTTCGATCTTTTTACTTTGTATTCCTTTGTATCTGCATCAGATTCTTTCATTGAAAGTAAGCAAGTAGAAAGAAATTTCATTTGATTTAGGTTCATTGCATTTATAATCAAACAAACATAAATTTATTGCATTCAAAATTTTTGGGTGGTAAATTGCATTAGGTTTATGCATTTGGGAATGGAAAAAGACTCTTCTCCTTTCCATAGATAGAGTTCATCGAAAAAAAATATTTTCATCTCATTCTATTGCAATCTCTTGGAGTCAAAGTAATGAACACCATCAATTTCAATTCCATACCCTTGAGTAAACAACAACGTAAAAATCAAAACACTAATTAAAATCTATCTAGAAAGTTTTCTTTCTATGCGTTTGCAAACCTACATTATCTCAAGTGTAGGGATTTGGAATAGGTGTTCAAAATAAATTTCTAAGGCCATAAAAAAACATATAATCTGGCAATAGGGAGAGAAAATAAAATTTTCATATAAGCATAGCTGAGATCCCCCTCTCACAAAAGGGTTAAACACGAGGTCATGTGTGGGAGAGCATGGAAGATTACCCCTCTGAGGCTTAACCAAACGTAGTGGAATGATCGTATACTGGGGGTTATTCCTGAGAATCGACTGTTTTCATTTGGTCTTAGAGCTTTGTGAATCCTGAATCCGTTCAGGGTCCTCTGGATTTTATCGGTCCATTTGTTTTTAGTTCTCTTGAAGAATTTCAAACTTGATATCCTGCCCATACGTTCGGACTTGAATGTCTACTATATCCACTAAGAGGCTGATTATGAGTTGGTAAACTTAGTGGCCTTTCTCTTTAGGGTTCATACACAAGGTGACAACGAAGGGGAGGCTTTGATGTACCTGGGTCAGACATTGGTCAAACTCACTCGGGCTCCTTGGAGGGTAACCAACAGATAAACTGTGAGGGAACTTGCACCAATGTGTAAGTTCGTTAAGCAGATCGACAACGTAATTGATCCATGTGCTCTATCCCATCCCCTTCTCACTTTGATCCTACAACGTTAGATTTCATCACAAACTAGCGTGTTCACGATGAAAATGTTTGTTTGTTTGGTTTGCTTCCTAGATTTTTTAGCATGTGTTGTTTGTTTTTTCCTAGAAACCCTTAGGGTTGAGTTCGTGTCTATGATGTCATTTCTTGGAACTAAAAATCATCCAGGAGGCTCAAGATATGATCCAGGAATCCCATAAATGTTCCGGGAGACACAGAATGGTCTAAGAGGATAGAAAATGGTAAAAACTAAAAGTTATTGGAATCTGGTCAAACTAGCGCCATGTCGAAGAGCTCATCACAATATTTCCAACAGCGCAAAAAATGCCTCTAATAGAACTAGGATGAATAAATTACAACCGGTCAAAGTTGGCAGTCAACCTGGTCAAAGTCAAAGGATGACATCATCATCCATACTGCTGACATCAACAATTGACTATAAAAAGATGACATCAACATGATGTCATGGTGAAATAAGCATGCTGGCGTGGTAGCACAAGAGGCTCCCACATGTCATGCAGATTTGGCAGTTTGGGCAGCCACATGGGCCAATTGGAAAGTGCCACGTGGTACCCCTAAGGTGACACCATGTGGCACCACCCAGGATCCACCACATGGCAGCCTGACAAGACGAAAAATGGCAGTTCCACTGGGTAGGTGACTAGGAAAGACTTAGCATATCACTGGTTTCCACGTGCCCCACACAAGAGTGACAAGTGTCAGTGACGTGGAAGTAGGGCAGGAGAACACATGGAAATGAGTTGGTAGTTGTGTTAGATTTGACTAGACAACATGAAATGTTTGACAGGGTACCACGTGGCCCAATCACGGGGCACCATGTGGCACCCTAAAAATTCCCAAGGCAGGCTTGGAAAATACAAATTCAAATTAAAAAAAGGGTCGACCCTAGATCAGCCAGTGACGAATCCGAAAACCGAACCAACATGTGGCCAAACCCAACAGCCATGTTTTGTAGATCCCAACGTACCCGCCAAGATACGTTGGTGGATCTAACTACACACTAAATAAGGGCTACCATGCATGTGTCATGTCATTTGTTAGCACCTAATATACATAGTTGATCTATGGATTATATATGGTGGGGAGTTAAAACAAATATATTTTTTTACATGGCTCGAAAATATGGTTGTATGTTATGACAACCATATTTTTATTAGTTGTAACCAGGTGCCAAAAAAGGGAGGCCTGCGGGGTTGACCTCGAGACCTCCCCCAACCTCATGCCTTAATTAATTACAAGTTGCCAATAAACTGAAAGGGTAGGACTTGGTAGGTCTGCCCAAGAAACAATTTTTAAACCCATACTTTTTCTATGCTCAAAGGGAGAAGTGTGCATGCCCAGAGGTTGTATGACAAAACATAATCCAATGTAGAGTATTAATTAATTGCAGGTACTAGGAACAATTTATGAGGAAGAGAGCCCAGCAGGGGCCTGGAGGTGAATTCATCCTTTTGAGGTGATTTGACATTCATTATTAACCGATTTTGCACCATGATCACAATGGTGTGATCCATTTTTTCATCATAGCTTCATATCAATAGGCTTATTTCAGAAAATCCCAATTTAATCATGGTCTTTATGATGTTATTTTATTTATGAGATGTTGCAATAATTGTATGCTTGCTATAGGTTTCAAAGAGCACGAAGAGATGCAACATGGCATCAAAACCCATTTTAATGCAGGAAACCTCATCTCTTCACCATTTCACATAAATCGACGTAGTCCAATGCAGGAGAGACACTTTTGGCACTTGGTCGGAAAGTAGCCAATATTGCAGTCAAAAGTCTCAAAATTTTGATACATATGTGCTAATTATTTTTGTTCTTGGATATGATCAACAGATCCAAATTTGATCATGGATTCCTATTGATGGGAGTCTTCATTTTTATACCACTGGTTTGTTAGAGTTTTTAACATGGGTTGTCCATGGAGATCGCTTCATGTTCATGAGATATTTTTCCATACATTATGAGAAACTATTCTTTATACACAAGAACATCATGTTCGATGCTATCACTAGGAGTGGGACCGCAAACCTTTAATTTATAAAGGAGAAGCATATTTTTAAAGAGGAAATAAAGTGGCTAAGCGGTTGATCAAATCCCAGAGACATACCCCATCTTGGGCGAACTTTGTTATCACACAGTGACTTTTTCTATCTTTTATGTGATTGCTTATCTCTTAGTGTGCTTGTTCATTTCATATTAATGATGCTTTCACTTATTTCCACAAATTAAGTATTGGAAGATTTAAGTGATGATACATGAGATTTAATAAGTTGATTATCCATGTTTTAATTCAATTTGGATTCAATCTTATAAAAAATTCAATGTCACCTTGTTAAGAAATCAAGTCAATAAAAAACAATCTTAAATATGACGCTTCAAGGAGTGACATAAGACCAAAGAATAATAGGTAACAATATCACCCTGGTCTCAGATCAAGTGGTATCAGAGCAAGATTGACAAAGATTGCAGGTGTTGAATATGGAGAGAACACCAAAGAAGGCATGGTTCAATGAACTACAAGAGATCAACCAAAGCCTTCAAACAAAGAATGTTGGGTTGAAGACATTGCTACGAGATGCAGAAGAGGAAAATTAGATGTTACGGTTGCAACTACGAGATATGAAGGAGAAATAAAGAGAAGGCTCCATGTCATGGGAAGTAAACCATCTTGTGGCCATGGTGAATATAGTGGTTATGGATCTGATCATTATAGTGTTTATGGTTGTGTATATTCTTAGATGATAGAGGATGCGATCTAGGCACCAGGGAACCAGGAAGGTTTCTTGGAAGCCTCATCTACTGCTCCTTCCCACCACGAGGAACAATTAGGAACATTTCAGGAAGAATACTGAGAGTCATAGACCATAATGGAGGTAAATGATCCGTGTTTAGTTCCTTTCTTCATTGATGCTGATATCCCTTTTGGAGTCTTTGAAAAACATACTACATGAATTGGATTAAATTTAATGAAGAAGATGGGGTATAAAGGAGGAGGGGTTGGGGCCAATGTCCAAGGCATTGTGGATCCCATTGAGGTGGTGGAATGGCCTCGATATACTGGGCTACGATATTTTCAAGAAGAGGTTGGAGAATGATCCAAAACCAAAGAGGAAGAAAAATCCAAGACCCAATAAGCAAGCGAGTCTTCAAGCAACAGAACCGAATCAATGCAGGCTGAGAGAACATAATTTCATAATCGTGATTACGAGTTATGTCCAAGGGGATATTATTACTCCAAAGGAAGGGCTAAGCCAAGCTCTCCCCATCAATCCAACAATAGAGACAACCCATCAAGGTATAAAAAGTCTCAGTATTATAATGTTCCATTTGATTATAAACACATTGAAAATGTAAAAAAAATCTTATGGCATAAGAAACCATGCATGTTTTGTGGTATGAATAACCATGTTGTTTCCTAGTGTTGGAAAAGAAAATATTTGTCCAACAAATTTATGGTGACCAGAAAGGAGCCAAGACTTGAATACCCTTCTCCACATGAGGAGAAAATCAAGGGCAAGGAAACCCTGAAGAGGAAGAGCTATTGCAACCATTGCAACAAAGGTGGACACCATGAAGCTACCTGTTGGACCCTCCATCCAGAACTATGTCCCAAGAAGGAAAATAAGGATAGGAAAAAACTATCGAAGGAACTATCCAATGAAGCATCTCAACAAGGAAGCCAACTATTGGAAAAGAGACAACTCGAAGAGAAGGACCCATTCATCTTAATGACTAAAAGGATGGAAAAATTATTTGAGTTAGTTGATAGTGGCCATTATTGTAAATTACATGCTGCTTCTAATACCCCACAGAAGGGATTTTTTAAAAAAGTGGTGAGATGTATAACATCACTTCTTTATGTAACAAAGTGATAATTCAAGACTTTGTGAGGTAGCATTGGGTTTGGGATTCTATTGTATGTCCAAGAGACATTTGTAATCTCATAATAGACTTTTGGGGTCCAAAAGTTCTTTTTGTGGGAAGGTATGATCCAGGAGGCTCAAGATATGATCCAGGAAGCCCATAAATGTTCTGGGAGACTTAGAACGGTCTAAGAGGATAGAAAAGGGAAAAAAGAAAAAGTTCTTGTAATCCATTCAAAATAATGCCAAGTTGAAGAGCTCATTGCAATCTTTCCAACAACACAAACGATGCCTCAAATGGAGCTAGGAAGAAGAAGTTATAGCCGGTCAAAATTGGTAGTCAACCTGGTCAAAGTCAAAGGATGAAATCATCATTCGTACTAATAACATTAGCAACTGACTGTGAAAATATGAAATCATCATGAAATAATGCTGACATGGCATCATGAGAGGCTGCCACATGTCATGCATATTTGGTAGTTTGGGTAGCTACATGGGCCAATTGGAAAGTTCCATGAGGCAACTCGATAGGATGAAAAGTGGTAGTGCTACTAGGCAGGTGACAGGGAAAGACTCAGCGAATCAGTGGCTGCCACGTGCCCCACACAAGAGCGACAATTTTCAGTGATGTGGCAGCAGGGTAGACAAACATGTGGTAATGAGTTGGAAGGTTTGTATGCGTTGACTGGAAAGAAAGAAACCCATGGCTTGGAACCACGTGGAACAATCATGGGGTGCCACATGGCACCCCAAAAATTCCCAAGGCTGGATAGGAAAAAACAAATTCAAATTAAAAAATGGGTGGTCCCTGAACCGACCGATGCCAAATTTGGCAGCTGGACCGGCCGGTGGCCAAAATCGGTAGCCCTGTTTCATAGATCCCAACGTACATGCCAAGATCAGATGATGGATCCAACAACACACTAAATAAGGGATTCCATGCATGTGTCATGTCATTTTTCAACACCAAAGTTGGCGCCTAATTCGCGAAGTTGATTTATGGGTTATATATGGTGGGGAGTAAAAAAAAATAGATTTTGTTATATGGTTCAAACAAATGTTTGTATGTTATGAAAACCATTTTGTTATTAGTTGCAACAAGGTTCCAAAAAGGGGAGGCCCACGGGGTTGACCCCGTGACCTTCCCCAACCTCATGCCTTGATTAATTACAAGTTGCCAATGAACTGGAAGGGAAGGACTTGGTAAGTCCATCCAAGAAACAATTTTTAAACCCATACTTCTATTATGCTCAAAGAGAGAAGCGTGCGCACCCCAGAGGTCGTACGTCGGCATGGAATCCAATGCAGAGTATTTATTAATTGCAAGTACCAAGCACTCTTTATGAGGCAGAGAGCCCAATAGAGGCCCGGAGGTGACTTCTTCCATTTTAGGTGATTTGAGAATCATTTTTAACCAATTTCGTGCCACGATCACAATGATGTGATCCATTTCTGCATCAGAGCTTCAGATCAACAATATTATTTCAGAAAATCCCAATGTAAGCATGGTCTTTTTGATGTTATTTTATTTATGAGATATTGTAGAAATTGTATGTTTTCTACAAGTTTCAAAGAGAATGGAGGAGTAAATATCATATCTTCACCCTTGCACGTAAATCTAGGCGGTCTAGTGTAGGAGAGACAATTTTGGAACTTGGTCCGAAAGTAGCCAATATTGGAGTCAAAAGTCTCAAAATTTTGAGACATATGTGATGATTGTGTTTGTGATTGAATATGATCAACATATCCAAATATTATCATGGCTTCCTATTGATGGGAGTCTTCATTCTTCTACCACAAGTTTGTGAGAGTTTTTCCCGTGGGTTGTCCATGGAGATTGCCTCATGTTCATGAGAGTTTTTTCCATACATTATGAGAAACTATTCTTTATACATAAGAAAATCCTCTTTGACACTATCACTAGGATTAGGACTACATCCCTTTCAATTGTAAAGTAGAATCATATTTTTAAAGAGGAAATAAAGTGGCTAAGCGGTTGAGAAAAACCTTGCAACGTAGCCCATACGGGGCGAAATCTGTTATCACACAGTGATTTCTTGTCTCTTTTATGTGATTTCTTATCTCTCGGTGTGCTTGTTCATTTCATATTCACGATGCTTTCATTTTTTTCCACAAATTGAGTATTGGAATCTTTAAGTGATGATACATGAGATGTAATGAGTTTATTATCCAAGTTTTAATTCAATTTGGATTCAAGATTATAAAAACTTCAATGTCACCTTGTTAAGCAATCAACTCAATAAAAAACGATCTTAAAAATGAAACTTCAAGGAGTGACATAAGACCAAAGAAGAATAGGTAATGATATCACCCCAGGCTCAGATCAACCAATGAAGGAACTCCTTTTCCCGGGTTATTGTTTGTTTCTCCTTCTTTGGGACATGTTGGTCCTCCTTATATCGCCACTTTGACTTTCCCTGGACTAACTATTGGGTTGCCGGTCTGGTTGTTTTCCACTCTAGTGAACATAAATGATCCCAGTGCTTCATCCATAAGTACTCCACCCCAGGACCATCAAATTCATGTCGATCCTCTGCCTTCTTCATCTGTAGGGTCTTCTTCCTATTCTTCCTCTTCACCTAGTGAAAGCTCTGCAACTAGTAACAAGGTATATAAGAAGAAGAAGAAAAATAAACAACGGGAAAAAATTCCAAGCACTGCAGGACATGTTGGAAGAGATCAACCAACTATTGTTCATCATTTTGGGAGTGTTGATAATCTCAAAAAGTCTATAAAGACACATTGCAAACCCAAGTTCCCTTGCAATATTTGTAAGGGTGACCACCTTATTAAGGATTTCCCTAGTATTCCCAAGGTTTTAGAAGTGTGGGATAAGGGTCCTCAACCTAGGTCATCAACCATTGTAGGTCATACTGGTGACAAACCATCAACTAGTGATAATCAAGTTGGAAATAAGGATGGTACAATCAAATTTCCTTATTTGTTATGTAAGGAAATGAACCAAAATTACCTTTACCCACATATGGATGAGGCTTCATTTCTGTTGGAAAATATTTTTGATGTCCAACAAGAACTTCCATCTCTCAACCCATCATTGGTTGATGAACTCGTCAATCTGGTTCCATCATCGGTCAATTCGGTTGATCACGTAATCCATCTGGTTGCATCATCAATTGAGCCAATTGATCAAGTGATCGGTCAGATTTCAACTTTGATCGATCCCACTCTCCCCTTGGAGAGTGAAGTCAAAGTGGTCAATCCAATACCACCCTTGGTCGATCCCACTTCTCCTAGAAAGAGTGAGGATGTCACTCAGGTATTTCTTGTTCCTACAGATTCTTCTTGACGAGGGGGCACTTCACCATTTCCAATGAAACCCCCTCCGAGTAATGAGGCCATTCTTTTATATTGGGGTGCATTGCCTAATTCACATATCCCTTCCTACATACCTTTCCAAATCATTGTTCAGGTTTGTGGTAGGGATGCTCCTCAAACTATTGTCGATGAGGGTGCATTGGTTAGTATTTTATCCTCCATTGCTTGGAAAGCTTTAAGTTCTCCTCTGCTTGCGTCGACTCAGAATCTGTAGGATATTAACATAAGGGCTAGTCAAACTTTAGGGATCCTTCCTCATTTTCCTATTACTTTGGAATGGAAAAATGTATTTATTGATGTGATGGTATTCCATGACCCCTTGGATTTTAATTTTCTCCTCATGCGATACTGTGTTTATGCTATGAAGGTTGATGTATCCAAAGTATATTGATTGATTTGTTTCCCTCACAATGGAAACATGGTGACCATAGATCAACTTTCATTCATTGACCCTCATACTATGGCCAACCATCTAACTTCCCTGAATGGTCCTTATATGAAAGCCACATTCTCCCCACTACAGGTCAATTATGTGGCGACCTGTCCCATGCATTCAACTCCAAATGAGAAGGAATATCTCCCTTGTCCTGATTTAGATCCGGTAGTTGACATGGTGATATCTTCAATAGGGATATTATAGCCTAGTCTCCCTACCACTATCACGTCCCTCGACATGTATTCCTTCCAGATTGTGGTTTTTCCATATAGTGAAGATCTCTTGGAAGCCATGATCGAGGTTTTTACCTTGACATGTATTCCTTCCAGAGAATTGTCCTCTTAGAAGCCATGATAAAGTAGATTTCTTTGAGCATAGTTTATTTTCTAGTTTCAATCTCGTTAAAAAATGAAACCCAACCTCTAGCATAGTTTTCTTCTTTATAACAAGCTCGTTAAAAAACTGAAACATAGGTTTAGGAATCAAATCCATAGGTCATGAGAAAATTTATTTTCCTATGTCAATCTCTTTAAAAAATGAAACAACCCCGTCTCCCATTCAGTCGAGTCTTTCTCCATATCTCGTAGTTGTTGTGTCGAGTCTTTCCCTAGATCTCGTAACTTAACCTTCTTTTCACTCACCTTTGTCTCTTGATCCTTTTTCTCCATATGGTACATAAATCGATGACAATTTCAACATCGGTGGATGAAATGAATCTTGGGGGGGAAGATATCCAACCTCTAGAAACCATGTTGGAGCAAAGCCACTAGCTTCCATCACACAATTGGGGGACAAGTACCAGCTACCCATGGGTCTTGTTCGAAACCTTTGGAAATTACATTGGGAACTCTTTGGAATTTCCTTTAAGCTCTTTTCAGACTTGATAAACATGAAAATATTATCGAGTGATCTTGTTTCCTTTCACACTCATTATAATTTTTGAAATGACATCTAACGAGTGGTAGTTTATCTCTTTTTCGGCCTCGCGAGATTAATTACAAAAAATGAATAATCTAATCAAGCATGATTAGAAGAGTTCTCCCTTATATTGTTTAACACTTTTATTGGACTTGGGATATTAAATTTATAAAAAATTCATCCTTGGAGTCATCTTTAAGTTCTTTTTAGACTCTCTAAACATGAAAAACCACTGAGTGTACCTTGTTTGGGATCGTAAAACTATGCATCAAAGGACCTATGTGAGTCTAATCGCGAGGACCCATAAAATACCGAACCCCTCCTTCTTCATGTTCATTAAACATATGACGAGGGACTCATCTGAAGGATGAGCTAAACCAAGCATATTTTATCATCGTCAAGCTTGTTAAAAAATAAAGAGGTGCTCATATATCTCGATGGGGGAAAAATTGAAGGAAGTGGGTTAATTGTTTTGGAATCCATTATGGAATTTATTGATGCCCTTGAACATGGCACCTATTTGTGCCTCATATTACAATTGGGTAATATTCTTGTCTTTGATTCATACCAATTCCATGTGTCGTCATATGTTTTCATTCCAATCAAAGAGATATCTTATTTTCATCACTTTATGTTCTTAGTAATTGCCGAGTCAATGCTGCCAAGCCCGTTCTTGTGCCTCATCATGTTCAAGGGAAGTTTCACTTAAAACCATCCATCTGTAGTATTACTAGTTTCCATTTCCTGTGTCAGTCCAGACTCGATCCACCATATCACATCACTTTTCTGTGTTAGTTTCATATCAATGATGGGGGATACATCATGTCCCTCCTTCAACGAGTCTTTTCCTATTGACTTCAACACATTAGTCGAGAATTATACTTTGAAACTAGTTAGTACCTTGGGACATCCATACCTCAATGGAAGGCCTCCTTGCTTTCGACAGTAGGTTTACACCATCAACCTATGATAGGATGATTCCATGAATGTTCAACCTTATATCATTTGTTCACATTCGTCGGAATGTGCTAGGGTACCTTGGGAGTCATTGACATCATTCATTATTTCCCTCTCACTTGTTAACGATTTACATCAATGACTGGTAATCAAGGGGTTTCTACCTTGTTCGACATCAAATCATCTATTCACATGGATATATCCATACCACATTGGGATTAGGACGAAGACCTTGGGTTGGGAGTTCACTTTGTTATATGATTTTCCCAGACTACGATGGAGACTATTGGAGCATGTAAAGGATTTTAGTACACTCACCATGGTGACAATATTATTGATATATATAATGTCATATAGATCCACATTGTATTGATCTGTGACTATGTTTTTTCATCTTGTAGATCCACTGTGTATTTTTTGTGGTCGGGATTGGTTCATGTCACAGAGATATGGATCCACATATTATATTTGGTGGCCATATCCTTAGTCATTATTCTCATGGATCCACAATGTATTAGTCGATGGACATTCTTTGAGTCATCTCGTATTCCGAGCATAGGTATGCCTACCTCAGAAATGGAACATTTATTAATATTGTTTGATGATTGTTTGATACTTATGCCAAGTTCTCCCACTTCCACACCCTTGCATTGAAGAATTTGTAAAGATTTTTGGCCATCAATTTCTCTTATGACCTCACACTTTATGGGGAATCTATTACACACCAAATTGTCACATTTGCGTTTCACACCCTAAGTGTCACAAAGTGACATATGGACCTCAGTAAGTGTCGCATGCACTATTGAAAGTGTCATATGAACCTTACAAAGTGTCACATTAACTTTGTGAGGTGTCTCCACCCATTGAAGCCATGAAAATAGTTTTTCATCACCCCTAAGTCACATGGGAGGAGGAAACCCATCATTTCTAGGTCAAAACACACATTTTCCTTGGAAAATTTGACTATTTTGGGGGAATTTATGAAGGGTGGTGCCCCCATGACCATGTGTAGGGAGCATCGATGCTCCCCTACCCATGTTTGGGGAGTGCCACTTTTGGAAAATGGCACCCTGTCTCTCGTATGGGGAGCACCATTCTTGTTGAGGGAAAATGGGGATCTCCTCCACCTGATTCTATGGGCCAATTATTTTAGATTGGGTTGGTTATGTTCGAACCCCATGCCTTGGATTCACTTTAGGATTTGATAAAAAACTCAAGGAACCATATCCTCAAAAATATCCCTCATTTTCTCATGGTGGTTGTGCCTCTCAATCCTATATATTGAGCGCTTTCCAAGGTTAATGGGGAGGTAATCAGTCAGAGTATCATCATTTTGATCTGGGTATATTTGTGCAAGGGATGGACGAGGAAATCTTGGAGAGTATGCTACTGCATCAATCATGATATATAAGTATTCTCTTTGTATTCTCATTTGAAAATACTTGGTCTGTTTCCTTCAAGTTTGTGTATTCTTACATGTGGTTGTCTATTGTCATTTTAGTCTTCATAGATGAATTTGTTTAACCTAATCAAATAGATTAAGATATAGGTGTTTCTCTTTGCTACCCATTGCATATATCAAGTTGCACCAGGGAATTTTAAGATCAATCTCATGAATTGGAAGCAACTAGGACAAACTTTGAAATAAGGAACATCATGCTCTTTCTCCTTGTCTCTTTTTGATTGGTTAAAACAAGTTTAAAGGGATGTTAGTGTCCACTTGTAGTGTTTCTGTATTTCTATAGGGTTATAGTAATCCAAGCGAGGTTTCATCTATCTGCAGATGAAACATTCCATAACATATGGGTAGCTGAGGAAGGATTCCTAAAGTTTCTCTAGGTCTTCTATTAAAATCTCACAGATGATGGGTCACCGACACAAGTTGAAGGGAACCCATATCTTGCCAATTAGTTGAGGATAGAATGCTAACATAAGTTCCTTCATTAACAATAGTGTTATGTACCATTATATTATCGTAAAACTGCATGATAATTTGGAAAGGAAGGTAGGAAGGAAGGCGAGGCTTCGTTAGATTATTCCAATCAAAGGAAATGACCTCAGTAGGTACAGAGGGTTTCGTTGAAACAGGTGAAATGCCCCCTTGTCTAGAGGAATCCGAAGTGAAAAGAAATACTTAAGTGGTATCCAATTCACTCTTTGAGGGAAGAGTGGGATCAATCAAAGATTGTATTGGACCGACCACTTCATTAACTTCACTCTCCAAGGGGAGAGAAAGATCGAACAAGGATAGAATCAAATTGACCACTTCATCAACATATGGTTGGTTAGAAGAAGGTTCATGGGAAGTAACTGGAGGTTGTTGTTTAGAAATAGAAATTTCTTCCAACAATTACGAAGCTTCATCCATATGAGGTAAAATGTAAGCACGGTGCATTTCTCCACATAACCAGGAAGGATATTGACTTGACCCTTTTCCCCCCCATCCCAATGGTTATCGATTGATGGGTTTTCACCAGCATGAACTATAATGGTTGACGACATGGGTTGTTGAGAACCCTGATACCACACTTCTAAAATCTTTGGAATACCATGGAAATCCTTAAGGAGGTGGTCACCCTTAAAAATCATGAAAGGGAATTTGGGCTTGCAACATGTGTTGGTAAACTTGTCAATATCATAAAAAATCCCAATATGGTTATCAATAGCTGGTTGATTTCCCCATTGCATTTCCCTAATGGAGTCACCAATTTTATATTATGGTAAAGTTCCCCCTGCGAATAGGTGAAACCCCCCTTGGATCAAGACCCCTTCTTTGATCCAAGACAGAAGGAAACAAATGGTAACTACCTTCCCTTTAGACCTATTTCAACAATCAGAGTAAGATGAAAGAGATGGATGACATACCCTTTTACGATGGCTTCCCTAGTTGTTTCAACCTTTTTACCTTGATATCCATGCTCATAGTTGCAAGAAAATACCTGTAAAAGAAAAATACAAGATTCCTTCTTCCACACTATAATGTTAAGTAAAAATATATCTATGTATGATGATTTACACAACGATAGACATATAAAATGATTAAATGCACAAACATGAAAGGAATAGGCCAAGTTATCTATTAATGGAAAGCCGAAAAAAATGGAAGCACTTACAATATTAACCTTGATGTTGCAACATCTTCTACCAAGCTCTCCATTCCAGCCCCTTGTATCTCACACAATCATAAGTATGATGTTATTCAATTATCTGCCCCTTTTACTCAATCATGACCCTAATTATATAGTGGTTTGAAGCATAACAACTTTGGGATATCTTGGGAAAATGGTTGAGGATTTAGCTCATGAGGTTGGGTTTTGGTGCCTAGGATGGAGCAAAGAAATATGGCTCAAATCCTTGACCTGAAAAAACTCATATCTCCCCAAATCATTCCCTTAGAAAAAAATGGAATGGTTGCAACCTCTTCATCGCTCCCTTAACACTGAGTATAGGGAGACTATCACACCCTAAGATACTCTAGGGGGGAGATAGTCCATATTTCATCACTCCTTGTGTATGGGAAAGGGGGTGATGATCCTCAAGTATGGTCATAGTCTTAAGTAAAAGGATGGTATTTCAACCTTCAAATGATATGTTTCTCTTCCAACTTGTCTAGGGAACATGAAAAGTACTCCCACATGGTCATGAATTTTTTACACTTAATAAAGAGCAGGCGACACTTAATAAAGTGCACAAGACACTTAGTAAGGTGCATAAAACACTTGTTAAGGTGCATACCACACTTATGAAACTTGGTAGAATGTGATACGTAAGTGTGAATTTTAGTAGAATACGATACATAAGAACGACACTTAGTAGTGTGGGAATTTGGTGTGTAACACATTTTTACTCCAGAAAGTAGGAAAACCCATCTTTATTAACTTATCGAACTTATTGGAGAAAATTTCAATATTCCTTTTGACCATAATGCACTTGTTCCGAGCTTGTTGAATCAAAATTCACTTAGTAAACATGTTTTTTGTCTCCATCACCATTGAAGTTCTATGTTTGATTCATTTTTTCCTTACCTCTTCCTTTAACATAGAATTAAGAGATTTTATTATTTTGGTTGCTATTTGTGGATTATTTTCCAATTCTTGAAATATTGTTGTATAACCTTATTTTCTTCATCGGTCAATGAGTCTGCTTCTCTAATCAAATTGAAATGATCCCACAGTTTGGTAACCTCTATTATGATTTTATCCTAGATGATATGTCTTGCAACTATCAATTATGGATTACAACTAATTTTGATTTTCCCTGTAATTATTCCACATCTCCTTGTAGTTTGGCCTTTACCTTTTTGTATTGTTCAATGATTTTGTCTTTCTCATTTAGCTGCTCCCTAAAGAATTTATTTTCATCCTTGTGTGTTTAAAATAATTTCTTGAGTTTTTCAATCTCAACTTCTTTTAAATTAAGCTCTAATAAGGATTTGGATAATTCTCCAGATGTGTCTGTTGATCCTGAAGACTGTAAATAAGAAACTCATTTCTTTAAAGCTTCAATTTTTTGTTCATATACCTCCATATTATATTTCATTTGTATTATTTTCCTTATCAATTGGTCTTTCTCCTGCTGCATTGCTTGCAATTCTAGTGTTTGAACATGATTAATTCCAAGTATATTAATATTTTTCTTTAGTGGTTTTATTTCAATGTCTTTGGTCTTCATGAGGGATTGTACAGATGAAATATATTTTGGATTCACTCCTAATTCAATCACCCACTTCCCAATCTCTTCAACCCTCATTCACTTATATCTCTTCTCAAATTGTTGTGGAGTTTCTGTCATTGGTGATTATGATGGATGAATAGAACCATGTTCTTGAACTTGCATAATTCTTTGTACATATTCCTAGATATTTTGATTAGCTAATAGCTCAAGTTGTGGTTTTTATTGATGATGATAAGAGACTAAACCAAAAATTGTTCTTTTAGTTGAAATAATAGAATGAGGATCATAAATCCACACTTCACCTTTCTAGAATCCCATTTCTTGAAGAAGTTTCTCTACAACTTGCAAAGTTGCTCTATTGTTTACAATAAAAGGTCCCACTTCTTTATTTAATTTAAAAGTTTCCTTTCATTTGTTAGATACAATATGAAAATAATAATAATTCAGTGTTTTCCTTATAAATTCTAGAGCAAAATCTCTAGGTGTTCGAAATTTAGGCAAGAGAAAAGGTTGAACTTCAACACCATAAATTCTAATGTTTGTGTGATCTTAGAAAAAATACCAATATCCTATCTTTGTATCTGGACTCAATTGTAACAACCTTTTACATTTTGGGAAAATTCTCGGAGGAGCTTCGTCATGAATGATTTCAAAGGCCAAGGGCATAAATTGATTAATAAAACATGATAGCCCTATATTTTCAACTTTTCTTCTAATTAAGGGAGTCCAGTGAATAACTGAGTAGGGATTACACATTTCATATTTAATCTTCTTTTCAATATGTTGAAATCTGGTGGCTTGGAATACAGGAATTGTTGGAATACTAAGTGGGGGGGGTGTGAATCAATATTGATAAATTTATTCCACTTTTAATCAAGACATGTAATCATCAAGCTTATCAATAATTCCATTCACTTATGATTTCATTCAATATATATCATAAACATATAATCATAAACAATTCATCAAATCATAACCACAAATACAAAGTACAACAGGGTTTTACATGGAAACCCAAATGGGAGAAAATAACATAATTATTTCTTATATATCAAAGATTTTTCATAGGAATCCCCAACTTCCAAATTTTCCAGTTCCAACTAGAAAGAGGATCCAACCCCATATTTATAGGCTCCACCCTGAAGGAAGCTAAAACTCCTAGAATTTTCCAATTCCAACTGGAAGGAGGCTCCAACACATTGATTTACAAGCTCCAACCTGAAAGAAAATCCAACTCCCTATATTATCCAGATCCAATTGGAAGGAGGCTACACACCCTTGATTTACAGACTCCAACTTGAAGGAATCTCCAACTCCCTATATTATCCGTCTCAAACTGGAAGGAGGCTACGACCCCATTTCCTTGCCCCTTCTTGCCTCCCTAAAATATAAGTGTAGAATCAACCTGTCACTACCACTGTCACATTAACCTATCACTATCACTTCCACTATCACATCAACCTATCACTATCACTTCCACTGTCACATAAACCTATCAATTTCACTATCATTGTCATTTCCATTGTCACATCAACCTATCACTATCACTGTCACTATCACTGTCACTAGCACTTCCACTGTCATTTCCACTGTTGATACTGATATATCATCATCAACATCATCATAAAAAAGACCAAATCATACACCAATACAATCACCAATATGTGCATCAAACCATGTGTTGGGATATGTGTTTCATACCAATAGAAGCATGTGCTATATCAATAAAACATGTAACAAAACCTGTACCATAACATCCATCAACCATGTACCAAAAACTGTACCATATCATGCAACAATCATGTACCAAACCTGTACCATAAGATGTGCCTCAACCATATACCATATCACTCATGATATGTCTCAATCATAAGATGTGGCTAAACCATATACCATGTGACTCATGATATGTCTCAATCATGCCATAAACCATGCACCATAAGATATGACAAAATATGTCTCAACATGTACCACTATCACAAAGACATGTCTCAAGCATAACCCTCAAAACATGTACCACTATCACAAAGACATGCCTCAAGAATAACCCTCAAAACATGTACCACTATCACCAAAACATAACCCTCAAAACATACACATAGACATACCTTTAATCCTGTAGTAGACCCGATGAATTAGATTATAGACCTACATACCTTCCTTAGCCTCAACAACCTAGTAGAAGCATCCTCCTTCAAATTTCCCTTAGGCTCGTTGGACAGAGGCCAAATATCTCATGGTACCTCATGTGACAAATGTTGTACAACCCGTAGGGGTGCCTCGAGGGACACTAGTAGCCTGACGCATAGGGGTCATCTAAACTAGGGTTTTCTAAAAAAACCCTTCGCACACCTGCAATCGCAAAATATTCTTCTTTGCACTCCTTCACTACCTCATATTCTCAGTCTCAGATTATCCAATAGATCACTTTCTCACTTGATATATATTCAATGATCTTGCTTGTGTGTGAATGTTCTTATAAGAGAATTATTGAAGGCCTTAAGGGATGACTTGTACTTTATTGTTATACCTGTTTTACTCTTAATTAATGACTTGCGACTTCTTGTTGCAACTGTTTAGGGACTTCTTAACCACTCTTCAGGGATTCCAACTTCAAGAGGGAATATCTCTTCAACCATGAGGAACCACGTGGCATACCACCTACTGCTGGAAATGACATGAACAGGACTATCAATGTATGGATGTGTTACGTTTGATTGCAATGTCCTTCATGGTATTTTTCTTCAATGAAATTTTGGATCCATGACCACATCATCAGGGATTCTCAACCACTTAACCACTTAGGAATATTTCTAGGGATTGTTCTAGGGTTGACTAGGGTTGACATCAATGAAAACCAACTATCCAACAATATTTCCCTTTGGCATTGATGGAACCACTCATACTCCAAAATTCATATTCCCCCCATGACCATCACTCCTCATCTCTTTATTTAGATGTTTCTCTCCCCATTTGACATCAATGGAAAATAGTATCTCCCCTTGGGTATGATCCCCATGTATTCATGCTTCTGATATTTCTCTTTCTCCCCCTTTGACATCATGGGAAAACGATTAACTCCCCCTATCGCTATGTCTCTCCCTGTCTTCATGCTTCTGAGCTTTCTTTCCTGATCTCTTTGTACTGATGATTTCTATCCCCTTGAATTCTTTGCAAGATGTTGTGTAGGTCAATGTGGGGCTTCTTGTACTTTCTTCCTTTCCTCTCTTTCTGTGCTTCTTCTCCATTGGTGCTTCCTCTTGTAATTCACTGATATATACAAAAATCATTCAAAGTTACTTGAATTCAAGTCTTTATGGTTTGTCATGTTTACTACTCAAACATCAATGATCACATCGTTCAACAGTTTCCCTCTGATGATATAGATTTTGCTGACAGTTTCTCTTCCTCTATCTCGCTGTGCCTTTTACTGTTTGTCTTCATGTGATTAACTAATTCCACCTGTGAATATGATTTTATCTTCTATCATATATCGTTCTAGACTTTCAAAATATCTCATGACTACATCTCTATCCATATGTCATAAAAATATATATGATTCTACAACTCAACTACACACAATGCTGACCCATCTGTTGCAACTGATCATAACGTATTCCTACCTTCAAACTGAATCAAATGTGTCCACTGGTCTTCTCTATATTCAATAGATCATTGAGTCTATATATCACTGCTTGGAAACTTCTATACAATCGTGAACCTATTACTGAAAAGTGTTCCAATGATATTCTTCGTAACTGTCAGCTAATACTAGCATGGGAATGTGTTCTGAAAGATGTTCCTCAAAAAATCAAACTATCACAAGACATTCTATACTTCTATCATCAAACCACTCTGAAACTACCTTCCAAAAATATGAAAACACTTCAGACTGCTTGAAATATAGTTCTTTTATCTATATAGTTGTTGCATAGACTCCCCCTATTCAATATTCATATTTACTTGGAGTGTCCAAGGAGGATGGCTCAAAAGGTGGAGGAATCCACCCTAATGCGAAGTAATTTTATTCTTTTCCTATGGATTCATCATCTTCTTCTTTATCTTGAAGTTTGACATCTTCCTCTTTCTCTATAGATTCATCATGATCTTTCACTGCTACAAATCCTAACATTATGATTCCTGGGAGTTCTGCATTCATCTGTTCTTCCTTTACCTGTTCTTTATTCACCTATTCTTTCTTTCTTTTCCAAACCTTCTTTCATATGATATCAATGTTTTCTTTCATGGAAGTATCCATCATGCTTCTACAATCATGGGCTATGTGTCCATAGTTGTCACATTTGTGACATTCAATATTTTGTGGAGCCACATAAACATTTCTTTCTTGACCATTTCTTCCATAAGCTATGAAATATACAACTTTATGTCCAAAGTTATTACAAGTAAAAAAATAACAATAAAAGAAACTTTGATACATGGGAGTGAATGATATTCTTTGTATTTAGTCCTTCTGAATTCATTCCTTGGCTAATCACAATCTTCTCTTTTGTTGTGTACTTCACAATGATTGAGGATTCTTTGATACCTAAAAGTGGAGGGTCTTATTTGATATATCTCTCTTCTGTAATCTTCTTTTTGAGTTTTCTTCATTTCTGGAATGTTTTCCTTTGAGTTATTACATTCTTCCTTATTGATAGAGCCTTTGATGACTTCTACATAAATATTAGCCTTTTCTTCATTCTTCCTTTCTAGTAACCTGTAACATTTATCTTCAACTTTCTTTATTGATGGTGTGGAGCTTCCTCTCTCTTTAACATTCTTGTTGAACTTGAAAAATTTAACTCTTAATGTGACAAATTCTTCTTCAAGCTTCTCACAATCTTCTTCTTTCTTCATCATTTGGATCTTCATGAATTCTTTTGTTCTCTTTGCTTCTTCAAGTTGGGTCTTCAAGGTGATGATTTATTTTTCAAGTCTTCTTACTTGTTGACTAAATTTTGCTTCAATCTTGTTTAAGTCCTCAGATATTTCCTTAAGATGACTTGTCAAAATTTATTCTCTTTTCTCTACTTCCTTTCTTTGTGATAATATTTCGGACTCCAAACATTGTTTCTCTTTCAACCAATCCTTGAGAGTTTCTTCAGTCACTTTGGCTTCGTCCAGCTGAGCTTTTAGATTCATGACATCCTTCCTGATTTTTCTAGTACCTTCATTTAGCCTGATCAATTCTTCCTTGAGGGGCTTGTTTTCCCTTCTTTCCTTATTTATCTCACTTAAAGCACTTATTAGTTCAACCTCAAAATACATTATTCCTTCTTCACATTCTTCTTCTTTTGAATCTGTCTTACATGATGAGAATTTTCCTTCTCATTCTATCCCTGCATCTTCTTAATATTATCTGGCTCTGTGATGTTATAAGATCCCTTGGAATAGAGATTATGTAGCTTATCCCATAGATTTTTAGTTGCTGAAAATTTTCCCATTTTGTCTTTTACTGGATTGAGTAATCCTTCTAAGATGAAATATATTACTATTTTTTTGTTTCTCTTCAATTCCTTGTTGGTTGTAGTCTTAGGTTTCTTTGAACCAGTGTATCTTGTAATAACAGATTTCCAAACATCAAATTCAAATCGCGGTCATAGTCGGGAGGACTAATCAAAGGGGTGTTGGAGAGCGCCGCTTTTAAATCATCAAAAGAAGTTTGAGCATATTCATCCCATCAGAATGGGATATCATGAGACAGTCAGTGAAGGAAACCATGCATGTGAGTGGCATAATCTAGGACAAAGCATCGTAAAAAGTTGGCTTTTCCTTGTAGGCTCTGCAGTTGGTGCAAATTTCGAGGTGGTGGAATTTCTGTGATAGCTTGGACCTTGAGGGGGTCCACAATGATGTCATGTTGGGAAATGATGAAGCCAAGGAGGCATCCGACGATGACGCAAAATACACACTTGAGGGGATTCGAGTGGATATTGTACTGGAAAAATCGTTGAAAGACATCTTGTAAGTCATCTAGATGTTGAGTTTGTTTCTTGGATCGTGCAATGATGCGAGAAAGATCATGGAAAACATAAGTCATGGCCCGTTGGAATGTAGAACCTGTGTTCTTGAGTCCAAAAGGCATGAAACGATAAGAAAAATTACCCCATGGGGTGGTAAATGTAGTTTTATACTGATCTGTTTGATGGATTTGGATTTGATTGTAGTCAGAGAAACCATCCATGAAGGAAAGAGCCTCGTGGCCTGCACAGTCATCAATAATTTGGTCGATGAAAGGGGTAGGGAAGTTGTCTTTGGAACAAGCATGATTGAGATCGTGAAAGTCAGTACAAACGTGAATAGTGCCCTATTTTTTGTTAACGAGGATGGGGTTGGAGACCCATGACGTGTATGCGATGGGGTATATGAACCCTGCAGCGCGTAGTTTGTCAATTTTGGATTTGATAGCCACGAATTTGGATGGGTGCAGGGGTCATTTATTTTGATGTACTGGGGTGACATCAAGCCAAGTATCGATGCGATGTTCGATAATAAAAGGATCAAGGCGGGGAATCTCTATATATGACCGGACAAAAATGTCTCGGTATTCCTGAAAGAGTGCTTTGTAAGAAGTGAGTTCTTTAGGGGAGCATGTGGCACCAATGGTGATTTATTCGATGATTCTGAGTTTGATGGAAATGTCAATTTTGACATTGGGGGAAATGTTGGCTATGTTTCCTTCTTCAAAAGCATCGTGGGTAGGGATAGGGTTGTGGAACCAGTTTATATTCCATGACGGAATAAAGTACTTGGTTTTGATTGCACATATGGAGATTTGGCTAGGAGGGTCAGAGGATTCCTGTGAGAGAAAGAGTGCTTGGTGATGGAGTGCACTCCATGGGGAATCGAGGGTAGTTAGTTCCTCTAGGATATCTTCATCGCAGTGGAAAATGCGAGAATATAGGGGATATGAGGAAGTAACATTGGTGATTGTTATCGTATGATTGTCTTTAGGTGGTGAAGACGTAGAGGGGGTGTTGCAATTGTGGTGAGATGGCGTGCTTTTCATAAACCAAATGTCTAGATATTGTGGGTTGTAGATTGTGGTTGGGGGTAATATTTCTTGAGGGAAATGAACAGGAGAATTGAGAGGATTTGGGAGTAAATCCTCAGATAGTCTATCCATGAACCATAAAGGGGTGGGAAGTGACTCAGGTTCATGGGAGGAGATGTGAATAGTATCTGGAGAAGGAATAGGGGGAATCACTTGCATCACAAGAAGTGGGGCAGTTGGAGGATTTTGAGTAAGGGCCATTTGATGATGCCTATATTCAATGATCGAAGGACACTGGTATGTGAAATGATGAAGTGATCCACAAAGAAAGCAAGGACACCTCATCCATTCGTTGACTGAAGTTGTGACATAATGGATGTCAGTGACATGGGTACTCAATGGCGTGGGTAGAGAGGGATCTTGCTGAAAGTTTTGGTGTACTTCCATTAGTGTCTGTCGAAATTGAGGTAACGCAGGGCAATGATGAGTGTAGTGGCCATACTCTGGACAGATGGCACATGCTAATCTAGTTCACAGCCCTTTACTTCTTCTATTAGGGGACACGATGGTAGTACTAGGTGTGCTTGGTGAAGCGATGAGCGATGTGGTTTCTCGAGGGAGTTGTATAAAATTTTGTAACTTAGGGAGAGATGGACATTTATTTTTGGGGTGTCCCTCTCTCTCGAAGAGCACACAAGGAGGTTGAAATCGGGGAGGAAGTGGAGTGGTGGGCTCTTTATTCTTCCATATGCCCCCAACCGTCATGGTGGTGCTGGAAAGTGGGGGTGAGGGTGGTGTGGTTGGAGTTAGTACTGGAATCTGCATCAGGATTCCTTCTATTTTGGGAGGGAGGTATGGTTGAGGAACCATGGCAGATGGGTGGAGATACCATACCAAAATGGCCAACACCATGTTTGGAAGGGTAAGCATTGCGGCTACCTAGAAAGCTTGTACGTTCGGTGGGGGGTAGAAGAAGGGAATTTGAGTAATGTCTTCGGGGATTGTCTCCCAAACTAGGATTTGACCATAGGGAAGGGTGAAATCGGGGATAAGTGGTGTCGTAGGGTGCTCAACAGATTCCTACGATATGGTTTCTTCCACTATTGGGACATCAGGGAGTGGAGAAGCCTCTTTGGAGGGAATGGTATCTTCATTTTCGGTCCCAGTGGAAGATATGACACACACTTGTGTTGAGGGGTGTATGAGCAGTGGTGCTCCATGGTATGCCCCCAACAAAGATGGGTCCTTGAAAATTGCGGGGCCCATATCCATGAGTGGATATGCGTCGAAACTAGTGAAGACAAGAGGTAAGATGTTATTGATGTTGGAGGAGTGGTTAGGATTGTAATGTGAAACTTGGTTGATGGTGATGATCTTCCCACTATGGGGGAACATCATCATTCAAAACATAGAAGGGGCCATAGCCTTCATAGCGTACATGTAGCTACATCCAATCAAGATGTTGTAATTAAGCGGGTTGTCGATAACATCAATGTCGATAAGGATGGTTTTTCCCCTGAGTTCAATGGGGACATTTTGAAAGAGCCCTTCAGGAGAGGATTGTCATCCATAATAAGATCTTAAAGTTATGGCGGATGGTAATAGCTCAGGGGAGCCAAGTTACTACTATACAGTTTTGGACATGATGCATGTGGATGTACCTTCATCAATGATACATTGATGAACCATGATGTTATGGATTTTAACTGGTATCTGGAAATATACTAAAGCAGGGAGGCAAGGTTCCCCACAATCTAGATCAAATGTGATGATTCTAGTATTAGCACGGTCGACTGCCCCCAAAGAGGAAAGTAAGGATTTCCGTTGAATGGGGCAGGTTTGGAGGACTTCCAATACCGACATGGTGGCAGGAGATTGTGCCAAGTCATCGACCAGACTGTAATTGTGTGCTTCCCTAGTTTGAGGGTTGTTGACATTTCGTCGTAATGGGATGCAAGGAATACAAATGGGGGGTTCAGTGTTAGGGTGTGGAATCGTCAAGGGTGGGCCTAATGTAGCTAGAACTTCTTCCAAAGTGGTGGGAGTAGTTTTAGGGGGTGCACTATATTGACAACTACACGTTTGCAGAAGAATTTATTCTTCTCTTGTGATATTGCAATCTGCCAGGTTCTCAGGGTTTTGATACTATCCCATCTGTGGTGGGGAAGGATGCATTTCCTGCTGGGTATTCATCACTCCTTGGTGTGGAATAGGGTTTTGCAACATAGTCAGGCGTGGTTGTTCCAAATACTGTTGTGGGGCCTATTGAGGGGTAGGTTGTGCTGGAGGATGTGGCGCATTCATGGAATCTTTCATCCATTTGAAGTCAGCAATTTGGGGGAAATGGTGAGTATAATGACCATGCTCACTGAAAAGAGCACAAGGGAAGTTCGTCCTGAGGTTGTTATTGTTGTTCTTCCCTTGGATTTTGTTTTTATTTCTCCCTTGGGGGTTTTGGTTACCTTGGTTTTGGTTTCCCCCAACAGGTTGATGTTGTTGGGGGTTATTTCCCCCTGGTCCTGGGTTATTATTGTTTTGGTTTTTTCCTTTCTTTTTGGAATTATTCGGCTGATGGGCCAGATTTTCCATATTCAGTTGTTCAAAATTTTGAAATTGATGAATGGGAGAGGACTGAACAAAGTTAACCCCAACGTGTGGTTGTCCTTGTGGAGGAGAAATTGGTTGTGGAGGACTAGGAAATGGAAAATATGGATTGTTTTGTGGAAATGATCCGTAGGGTGCGTAGGAAGGCATAGAGATTTCACTGGTGCCCAGATTATAAGATGAGGTTTAGAGGGTACTAGAACTTGGCTGAACGACCGGGCGCATCATGGGTTCTAGAATGGGTCCACTCATGGGTGGAGGGGGGACATCAAGGTATGGCTGCTGATAAGGGGGAGGAGGGTAATAGCAGGGTCCTCCATATATCGGTGGGTATTGGGGTGTACCATACATAGGTGGTGGTTGCATGTATGTATTGTGGTGTGTTGTGGTACCAATAAATCCATCCGATGAGTGAGACATCCCAGGTTTTTCCTGGCCGAATGGTACAGGTCTCGGGGCGTCAGGTAGTACTTTGTATAAGTATCCCGACTATGCATAAATGAGGTCATACTGTTGAGCCTTGCTGATGGATTCTTCTTTGGTTTGTGGGTGTTATTGGATAAATCAGTGAATGTGAACATAAACTAATCTCCCTAGATCCACCTAGATCTAGAACAAAACAAGGAGGGACATGATGCTTTCCCTAAGTTACAATCGTTGAATTTACTACCAAAGAAGGAATAAATGACATACCTTTGAATATCGCTTCCTTGTATTTTTGTTGTCCTTGCTTCGCTCCGACGCTTTTGTGAGATCAGATTTGCAATGACACAAACCAACCAAAGTGAAAGCAACAATAGTATATTCAATGAAAACTTAAACATGTGATCAAGGAGTCATGTAATAAAATGAGAATGATTTTATGGGAAAGAAACATGCCACCGTATTGTATTAAGTAAAAATGGAAGATACAACCAAACTGCCTTGACATCGCAATTTCCCTTTCAGTGGTCCTTTGTTCCAACACACACATACACTTGCTCTGAAATTGTATGAATATGATCCACACAATCTTGACGGATAAATGGAGACCTCAAGCATCAACTGAAATTTGATTCTTCACACAGTCTTCAACCTATTCTTTCATCAATTCGTTGCTTGATATTGCTTAACCTTTCCATGAGAAACCCATCATTATATAGGAGAAGTAGAAGTGGTTAAAGGGTTTGGGATGATCCCACCAAATCAGAGAAGCCAGTAGGATCCCAACCATACAGACGCCACCTCACATTCTAGAATATTCCCCTTCTAGAATCTTCATGAAATTCTTCCTTTCCTTATCTTTCAACTATCACCACACCCTACCTATATAGAAGCCTGTGGAAACCCTGTGGGCCAGGTATAGAGAAGCCTGCGGAAATCAGAGATTTCCACACTGTGTACTACATGCAGCCTGCGATGTCCTTATAAAGACCAATTTTGTAGAGGAAGAAACCAATTACTTTTCTCATGCAAAAGATCCTTTTGAGATCCTGAACACATGATTGTAGAATCATCATTAGGGTGACCGAAATAATTTGTAACAGAATTCCCCCCAAAGTATGAGGCTGGAACTCATGACAGCCAACATACTTTGTAAAATGTGTGTGTGTGTTTGGAACAAGGAGTGGACCAATCGAGAACCTGCAAACATTCAAGCATCTGCACAATATTATACCGTTTCTGAGGTAGGTATTCCCATGCTCAGACTACAAATGATTTAAATCATAAATGTAAGTGATGGCCACCAATCATACACTGTGGATCCATGTAATCAAAATGATACATAGCCACCAGGAATACACTGTGGATCTATGTACCACAAAGCTCAAATTCAGACATAGCCACGAGACATACAAAGTGGATCTATGTGTCAATACAAATCATAAATAATCCATCGCAACCTGGACCATAAATGATGAGATCCAGGGTCTTCAATCCCATCATCTGTAAGTACGAATCTATCCATGTGATTATAGGTTTTGAAGTCAAACATGTTAGAAACCACTTGATTGCCGATCATTGATGAAAACTGTTAACAAGTGCGAGGGAAATCACCATTGATGTTAATGACTCCCAAGGTACCTTAGTACAATCCAACGAATGTGAATAAATGAACTAAGGTAGAACACCCAATGGAATCTCTCGATCAGGGACCAATGATGTGAATCCACTGTCGAAAGTGAATAAACCTGCCATTGAGGCATGCCGTCTCTAAGGTACTAAATGATTTCTAAGTCTTGTTCCCGGATAATGAGTTGAAGTAGAGAGGACAAGACTCGTCACAGGAGGGCGTTGATGTATCCCCCATCAATGAAATGAAATAAGCAACAGATTTAGGGTAGATCAAAGTATGAAAATGATTTGAAACTGACACAGGGAAGGATGACATGGTAGGAGTTGACAATTGTAGATGGTCGACTCGATAGAGGGATTGTTTGGACTTCTCTTGAAGATATGAATGAAACGACAATGGTATTGGAAGAACTGACTCAAGGATGACCCAAGATATGAACTTGTAGAAAGTCAAACGAGAGACAAATGGATTTCCCAACCCATATTCAAAAGATGAAAGGGGGTGTCATGTTCAAGAGCGACTATTACTGCCACATAACACAAATACAGAGACACTTTTCTTTCCCAAATTCCCCCCCACCATTTTTGGCGAGTACCTCTTTATTTTTATGCAAGCTTGAGGAGGATAACATATGCTTGTTGATGTAAGATCATCCTTTGGACGAGTCCCTCAGAGGATGTTTAACGAATCCTAATAAGGAGTGGTTCGGTCCCATATGGGTCTGTCGATGTTTGTTTAACGAGTCCAAAGATAGAAAACTCGAGGGTTTTCATGTTTTGAGAGTCTGAAAAACACTTAAAGAGAACTCTCCTAGTTCCTTTTTCGTAAATTAGTTCGACGAGACCGAAAAAGTGATAACCTACCACCCATCAAACATTTTCTTCAAATACTTTTACGAGTGTGAAAAGAACAAGGTCGCTTGGAAATCTTTTCATTTTTATGGAGTGTGAAAAGATCTTAAAGGATAATCTATGAGTTTTGATTTTCGTGTTACCATGAAGAGTACGAAAAGATGACAAAAGTATACTCGTTTGCGTTCTCATTGATTTACGAGTGTGAGAACGAACAAAGACTGAGCTCAAGGTTTTTCCTGAAAAAACCTAAAAGTATTCGTACATATGACAAATATAAAAACAAATTTAGAAAAGTATCTATATTCCATTGTCCAAGCTCTTAGATCATTCATCTATGAAAAAATACAACACTCAAAGTACCATTAGGACATTTGGTTTTAGGAAAAATGAATAAAAATAATATAAAAATCCAATAAATATAGTAAAAAGTGAATAAATATGGGTGAAAACCCTTTTTACCATTTCATTGTTACTTTGCCAAAAACTTGTCCAAGAAACCTCTTTTTACCTCAAACTTCCTCCATCGATTGTGGGAGGAATGATCGACTATTCAACGAATGGACTTTGCCAACGAGGTAATCTCCTTATCCTCTATCTTTTCCATGGATTGATTTTTATTTTCACTGGTAAAAAAATCATTTTTGAGTCGTTTTTTAGGCCGGAAGATGCGCGCAGGGGCTTTCGCAGGTAGAGTGTTGTAGGTGAATCCCCTTACAGACAAGTGGATTCCCTCCTTGTCTCTAGACTCCTAAGGACAAGACATAAAAGTTCTTAACATGGACACTGACTTCCTTTTAGATCTAATCAAGCTAATGAATGAAAGAGAAGGAGAAAGATATGTACCTTATTATCGACATTTGTCCTTGCAAAGTTATGGCTGAGCTTCGATCTTGAGCTCCCTGATAGGTCCTGCAAAAAAAACAAAGATACAATGGACTTCCTAATCTACTGAGATTATCTCAATCATATATCCATATACTACAGACAAACTCATATGAAACAAGCACAAGTTTGAAAGAAATAGGCCAAGCATTGATTATATTAATGAGAACAAGTAAAAGTACTTACAATCCTTTGAATGAAGGTGCAACAACTTCTTCCAGTTCTCCTTGTCCAACTCCTTTGCTCAAGTAATAAACATTGATTGCTTTGATGACATCTCACTCATGAGATCATAAGTTTCACATCTCCAATCTTTTCCATGTCAATACCTTCTTATGAGATCATAAGTTAGGTATAATTCTCAATCTCCATTGTCAATACCTTCTTATGAGATCATAAGTTAGGTATAATTCTCAATCTTCCTTGGACCTTTCACCATGAGAAGGCCTCCTTATATAACCTTGGAGAGGTCCAACCACTTGAGATATACTTTTGGAATAAGTTGAGGATTCCTCTCCTTCAGTTGAGGATCTCCCCTAAGATCATGCCTTGACCATCTATTCAAATCCAACTACCTTCAGGAATTGAGGGATTCTTCCCTTATTTGCCTCAACAAAACCAGAATTTGCTAAAAAAAGGGTAGCGCTCCCCCAAAATGGTGCAGAGGGCACTCAAACACTCCCCCAAAGAGGCTCAGGGAGTGCCAACACTCCATGACAGTGGGAAGGGGAGCTCTCCTCTCCAAAATTTAGTTTTGAGTGGTTTTTCCAATGGCAAAAGCCTTGTACTTCCTGTCAAGTGATTTCTCTTCTTCCAAACTAACCTTTGAGGTGTCTTAAGTTTCTTTATGATGTCATTAGAGGCATAAAATATGCAAGATGATAGTATGATGTTTGTGACACTTGCAACACTTATAGTCAAGATGCAACACTTGTGGACAATATGCGACACAACACTCGTAATGACTACACTTGCGACACTATTGAAGTGAGTAATTTTGAGGTGTAACAGATTGCCCCCCAAAGTACAAAGTTAGAAGATGATGATGACTGAAGTGCTTTGTAGAATTTTTCAAGCAAGGGTAGGGATGCAGAGAAACAAGAAAAAGCTGCACACAACCATCAAACAAATATTATGACATGTTTGAAAACCCAAGGCATACATACCTATGCTTAAGTGATAAAGACTTTTTAGGTATGACCGCCATAAAATACACTGCGGATCCATAATTATATTGAAACAATGGTATAGCCACTATAGATACAATGTGGATCTATAATCCTATGACCTGAACTGACCATAGCCACGAAGAATACACAGTGGATAAACGAGATGACAAGACATAGCCACGATCAATACAAAGTGGATCTATGTAACAATATATGTGTCATAGTTCAAAAGAACTCCTTCGCAACCTGGGAAAAGTATACATAAGAGTGAAAACTCAACCCAGGGTCTTCTTACCGATCTAATGTAGTACGAATATAACCATGCGAATAGGTGTCCTAATGTTGAACATGGTAGAAACCACTTGATTACCGGTCAATGATGTAAATCGTTAACAAGCACGAGGGAGATCACCATTGATGCCAATGATTCCCAAGGTACTCCAGTACATTCCAATGAATGCGAATAGATGAGATGAATTAGAACATCCATGGAATCATCTGATCAAGGGTCAATGATGTAAACCCACTATCGGACAAGAGGAGGCCTGCCATTGAGGCATGCAGGTCCCAAGCTACTAACTAGTTTCTAAGTCTAGTTCCTGGATAATGTGCTGAATTTGATAGGAATAGGCTCATCGAAGGAGGGCCTTGATGTATCCCCCATCAACGACATGAAACTGACACAGATATGTAATTGGTAGATCAAATGAAGATGGAATGACACAGGTATTGAAACAGGATATTTGTGATGGCTAACTCTCGAGGCAGACACTTCCCTTGAACACTGAGGCACAACATCAAAAACTTGACATGGACCAAAACTTGAGGATGCAGTGGATGCTATGACTTTCGTCAGGTGACCCAAAGGAGTAAAACAAACTCAGAGGATTGGCTTAGTGAAAAGGTTCAATGGATTAAAATGCGTGCAAAGACAAAGTTCCGTGTTCAAGGGTGACCATAAGAGTTACTAGTAATGTTCTAAAAAACTACTTGGCTTGCTTCTTTCAATTTTTCCCCCATCCAGATAGACGAGTACCTCTTTTTAATTTAACAAGCTCGAGGAGGGTAACACATGCTCGATATGACTCACCTTCGGTAAGTCCCTCTTCCTTTATTTAACGATCTGGAATAAGTAAGGGTTCGGTCCCATATGGGCCCTTCAATGTATGATCGTTTAAAGAGTCTAGAGAAGGTAAAATCAGTGGTTTTTCATATTTAGAAAGTCTGAAAACAACTTAAAGACGACTCCAATGTTGTCCTTTTTCGTAATATTAGTCTTACGAGGCCGAAAAAGAGATAAATTATCACTTGAAAGACGCCCTTTCAAACCTTTTAACGAGTGGGAAAGGAAGCAAGATTACTCGACAATCTTTTCATGTTTAGAGAGTCTGAAAAGATATCAAAGACGACTCCAAGGGGTTCCTTTTTCATATATCCATGCGATTCCAAAAAAGTGATAAAATTCTACTCGGTTACATTCTCATATTTTTTTGAGCACGAGAAAGAACAAAGACTAAGCTCGGTATGCCCCCAGCTTGAAAACTAGTGGCTTAACTCCAGAATGATCATCAAAGGCTGGAGACATGCCCTCCAAGCTTCAATTCATTCACCAACTTTGAGGTTGTCACCAATTTCTGTACTAGATGGAGAAAAAGGATACAGGTGGATGAAATGAAGGTTCAAATATGAGAGCGAACGAAAGACTCGACTCGACATCTACGAGTTCTGGCGAAAGACTCGACCTGACAGGAGAGGTGACTGTTTCATTTTTTAACGAGCTTGACACAGGAAAAGAACTATGCTCATGGCTACGAGTTCAATCCCCATATTGTTGTTTCATTTTTTAATGAGCTTACTACAGAGAGGAAAACTATGCTCAAAGCTTTTGTTTCATTTTTTGACGAGCTTGTTAAAGGGAAGAGAAAACTATGCTCGTGAACTCTGTTTCATTTTTTAACGAGCTTGCTACAGAGAAGAGAAACTATGCTTGTGGACTCTTCTTGATCATGGCTTCCAAAAAAATAACACTCTGGAAGGACACCATGTCAAGGGACAAAACTCGGTCATGGATTCCAAGAGATCTTCACTGAATGGAAGAAAATCACTCTGGAAGGAACACATGTCGAGGGTCGAGATAGGGGTAAGAAGATCAGGCTCCAATAGCCCTACTAAAGAGATCCCCATGTCAACTACTGGATCCAAATCATCATAAGTTGAAGTCATGGGAGACAATGCCACATAATTGACATACGACAGGGGCGATACTTACATTATATAAGAACCATTAAGGGAGGTAATCCAGTCAGGACTAATGAAGGAAAGTTGATTAATAGTCACAATTCTTCCATCGTGAGGGAAAGATATCACACGAAAAAGAGTGGACACAATATCTTTTATGGAATACACATAATCCCACCCAAGGAGTAAAGTGAAATCCAAGGGGTCTCGGACTACCATGACATCAATACAGACAATTTTCCCTCCCAAAGTTACCAAAAACTAAGGAAGAGTCCCTAAGGGTTGACTAGTTCTTCTGTTAAAAGATAACAAATTCTGTGTAACCGGTGCAAGCTGAGGACAACCCAAAGCGTGCCAAGCAACATAGGACAAAATACTAATGGATGCACCTTCATCTATCAACGTTTGAGGAACGTCTCGACCACAAAACTATACTGTAATATGGAAAGGAATTTGAGAGGGAAGACGAGGTCTAGTTAGCGCATCCCTATCAAAAAGGATGGCCTTGTTGCTTGGAGGGGGTTTCACGAAAGAATGAGGAAGGACCCCCAGCACGGTAGATTCTGTGTCAACAAGAAAAATGTGGGCAATATCGGGTTTACTCTCTAGAGGGAGAATAGGATTGACCGATGATGGGATCGGATCGACCGTGTGGGCACTCTTCAGAGCAAGAGTGGGATTGGCTGATGATGTAACCAGATCGACCACTTTGGCACTCTTCAGATGAAAGGTGGGACTGACTGAGGAAGGGACTGGATCATTCACTTTGGCACTCGTCAAAGGAGGAGTGGGATCGACCAATGACATAACCAGATCGACCACTTGGGTTTCATTCTCCAAGGGGAGAATGGGGTCGATGGGTGGAAACAGATTGACCACTTTGGTGTCACTCTCTAACCGGAGAGTGGGGTTGACCAAAGATGAAAACGGGTCGACTACTTGGGTTACACTATTTTGATGAAGAGTAGGGCTGATCGATGACAGAACTGGATCAACTACTTCGGTTTGAGGTTCAAGCGAGGAGGAAACTAGATTGACCACCTGATCAACCAAACTGACTGGGGATGGAATCGAATTGACCAGTCCATCAACTAACGATGGGTTGGGGGAAATCTTACGATAACCTTTTGGAAGTTGAATTTTTTCCAAAAGAGAAGAAGCCTTGTCCATGTGAGGAAAAAGGTGAGAATAATGATCACCTTTGCATAACATACAAGGGAATTTGACAGTTGTCTTCTTCTTACCAACCTGAACATCACTAGTTGACGGGGCATCACTAGCATGACCAACAGAGGCTGATGACGTGGAGGACCACTTTTCTAAGACCTTGGGAATACCAGAGCAATTCCTCAAAAAGTGGTCACCCTTACAAAGACTGCAAGGGAATTTAGGTTTCAGATTCTTTATTTTAATCTTGTTGACCTCATCAACACTCCCAGTACCATTAATAGTAGTTGGTTGCTTGGATCCAAGATTTGATGTTGTTGGAGCCTTGGTCCTTTTCAGGTTCTTCTTCTTCTTCTCTTTCCATTTCTTCTTCTTCTGATCAACCTAGCTATTTTCTTTATAGCTTTCACTAGGCGAAGAACGAGAAAGGGAAGGAGACTTAATGGGTGAAGAAGGTGAAAATTTGACATGAGGTTGATGTGCGGGTGGTGTACTGACATCTAAAGTATTAGGTGCAGTTGAAACATTGGGAGGATTCGAGATCACTGGAGTGGGGAACAACCAAACCAATAATCCGATGGTGAGTCCCGAAAGACTCAGTGTGGCAATGTACGGAGGACCAAAGTTTCCAAAATAAGGAAAGGTATAAGGTTCCCCGGGACAAGGGGTCCCTCCATTGGTACTCTTAGGATTTGATGCCATTAATACTGACTCGACCTAAGGTCCACTAAATAACACAACCAACACATGTTATGAATCTGAGAAGCAATCAATCAAACAAAACCTTCCCACAATGAAACCACTAGTTGGTGATGAAATCCAACATTGCGAGATCAAAATAGGAAGAGGCAAGGGTAGAGCGAGTGGATCAGTTATGTTGGTGACCTAATTAATGAACTTATGCCTTTGTGCAAGCTTCCACACAGTAATTGTGGATTTACCCTCCAAGGAGCCCGAGTGAGTTTGACCAACGTCTGTTCCAGGTACAATGAGACTTCCCTTCAACGTCACCTTGTGTGAGACCCTAAAGATTACGGCTACTAAGGTCACCAACTTGCAGTCAACCCATGGGTGGGTACAGTCGACAATCCGATCCAAATGTATGGGCAGGATAACAAGTCTGAAATCAACTCGAGAGGCTCCCACACATAATCGTGGGCGACTACTACAAACAATTGAACCATGGAGGGATAATCTTCGTAACTCTCCCAAATGTCACCTTGTGTGTTACCCATGTGTGAGAGGGGGATCCCATAAATCCTATATGACAATTGGATTTTCTCTCCCCATCGCAAGATGCTAAGTTTGTTTGATAGATTTGGAAAGTTATCCTTTCAACCTTATTCCAAAGCCCTACACCTTAAACTAATGTAGGTTTTCTAACAAAGATGTAAAAAGTCTGATAAATTTTAGTTAAGCATTGATTTTAGTGGTTGTTGTTTACTCAGAGGTGTATGAGAGTGAAGACTGATGATATTATGACTCAGCTCCCAAAACATGCATAAGAAATGATAAGCAATCTTTTCTTTCAATGAATGTCTAATTAAGGGAAGGAGAAGGATTTTCCTTTCACTGTCTAACACCAAGATGAAATGACCTCATGTAATAGTCCTCAATAAGGAATCAAATGCAATGCTAATTTTTTTTTATGTGACTGATAACCAGTAGATGTAAAGCTTCTTATGCTAATCAGACTTCAAGAGTTGTCAAATTTAAGCAATCTGGAATCAAACTTCACATAAACCAAAAGACACCCTTTTTGTGATCAAACAAGAAATAGAAAGAAAAAAACTCAAAAGGAAGGAGAAAGAGATTGGAAAAGATCACTCAAATATTAGAAAGAAAAGTACAAAATTCCTTTGAAACCCCTTACAAAGTTTTCACTCATTCAGATAAACGAGACGAAAATGACAAATTGACTCCAAATCGTGAAGGACAAATTGCAAAGTAAGGAAAAATGTCAAAAAATCCAAAACAAAGAGGATGAATTCTCAGAAATAAGGTGTTTGAAAGACAATACAAAGATGGATTGAGAGTATGAGACCCTGAGCAAATGCAAAAGGCAAAAACTGAACCCAAAAATTGAAAAACTAGAAGGTTTTTCATTGAAAATGGGGTAGCGCTCTGGTGTAAGGGGTACCAGAGCACTCCAACACTCTGTGTAAGACCACTAGGGATTGTTGGCACTCTGCTAACAAGGGAAGGGGAGCGATCTGCTACAAAATCTCAGAAAAATGCCCAGAAATTCAGAAACTCAAGGAAATTCGGTCAACCAGGGTGATCCTGATGACATAATGAGGCAATCAAACAAATCTAAGAATACAAAATACAATGTGGAGAAGATCAAATCAATGGGAAAAGGGCCAAAACAAGATCTGGGAATGGAAAAAAAAATCAGAGCTCCTCCCCAATGGATTCGCCAATTTCTATTGTAGGTGAATCCCCTCGTGGACAAGTGGATTCCCTCTTGGTCTCTAGACTCATAAGGCCAAGACAAAAAAGTTCTTAACATGGACACTGAATTCCTTTTATATCTAGTCAAGCTAATGAATGAAAGAGAAGGATAAATATATGTACCTTATTATTGACGTTTGTCCTTGCAAATTCCTGGCTGAGCTTGATCTTGAACTCCCTGATAGGTCCTGCAAAACAAACAAAGATACAATGGACTTCCTACTCTACTGAGATTAGGTCAATCATAGATCTATATATTGCAGACAAACTCATATGGAACAAGCACAAGTTTGAAAGAAACAGGCCAAGCATTGATTATATTAATGAGAACAAGTAAAAGTACTTACAATCCTTTGAATGAAGGTGCAACAACTTCTTCTAGTTCTCCTTGCCCAACCCCTTTGCTCAAGTAATGTACAATGATTTCTTTGATGAAATCTCACTCATGAGATCATAATTTTCACATCTCCAATATTTTCCATGTCAATACCTTCTTATGAGATCATAAGTTAGGTATAATTCTCAATCTTCCTTGTACCTTTCACCATGAGAAGGCATCCTTATATAACCTTGGAGAGGTCCAACCACTTGAGATATATTTGGAATAAGTTGAGGATTACTCTCCTTTAGTTGAGGATCTCCCCTAAGATCATTCCTTGAACATATATTCGAATCCAACTACCTTTAGGAATTGAGGGATTCTTCCCTTATTTGCCTCAACAAACCTAGAATTTTCTAAACAAAGGGAACCGCTCCCCCAAAAGGGTGCACAGGGCACTCAAACACTCCCCCAAAGAGGCTTAGGGAGCGACAACACTCCTTGACAGTGGGTAGGGGAGTGGTCCTCTCCAAAATTCAGTTTTGAGTGGGTTTTCCAATGGCAAAAGGCTTGTACTTCCTGTTAAGTGATTTCTCCTCTTCCAAACTAACCTTTGAGGTGTCTTAAGTGTCTTTATAATGTCGTTAGAGGCATGACATATGCAATATGGAAGTATGATGTTTTTGACACTTGCAACACTTATAGTCAAGATGTGACACTTGCGGACAATATGAGAAACTTACAACACTCGTAATGATGACACTTGCGACACTATTAAAGTGAGTAATTTTGAGGTGTAACAGATTGCCCCTCAAAGTATGAAGTTAGAAGACGATGATGACTGAAGTGATTTGTAGACTTTTTCAAGCAAGGGTGGTGGTCTTCTTATGAGGGAGTATGTCCACCGATACTTTGATCCTGAGGCTGAGAGACACTAGGGCAAGGTTGCCATTAGGGGCATCTTAGATTTACCCCTCCAGACTATTCTTTTCACCATTTAATGTATGGAAGGGAGTGCATCTCCTCACATGGTTCTCCAAAGTTATTTTCAATATGCGGTGGAGTGCATGGAGCCTCGGTTTTTTAACTGGTCATATGCAGTTATTCACAGTATGAAGATGCAGCTGGCAAAGAGCAGGAATGATGAACTAAAACAGTTTAGATACAGATCTATTTTTTCATCTTTCTTACTTGAGAGAGTTCCCCATCTATGCTTATAGGTAGAGTGGGGCCTGTCGGCCCCATGGAATACAAGGATGAAGAGGTGGTGAGACCTCATGGATCGACACGTAGCGGGCCCCATCATAAAATACAATGACGCATTATTTGACTGGTTGAGACCTCAGATACTGATGATAGATGACTATGCGTATGCTGGCTTGGATTTCAGAGGTGATCCAGACTTGGTTCTACCTGCAGATTCTCAGTGGGGGGATCTAGTTAAGAAGTACATTTTGGTTTTATAATGTTTTTGTAAATTTGATATACAAAATGTTTTTTATGTTTTTAATCCGAGGAATAATAAAAAATTCTTTTGACAAAAAAAATGTAGGGCCACATCAACCTCCAGGTACATCCCCTATCCATAGACGAGGGGAAGCAGTCCAGGCAATAGGATGGGATGCTGGTGACTATGAGGCGATCGAACAGAACCTAGAGGGGTTGGCTGCAGATGTCCGAGGCATATCTATTGATGATATTCTGAGGTGTTATCAGTGCCATACTGTGGGCTTATCTGGTTCTATTAGTCGACTGCTCTTTAGGGTAGCATGAGAAGTTGTATGTTATCATGAACGACATCCGTGATGCCATTTTGTAGAAGCCATGGGCTTCATATTTTTATATATTGGTCTTCGGATGAAAAACACTTTTTGTAAAATTTTTTATCATTATATATACATGAGGCTTCTACCGTATTACTTTGGTTTATATACAACATGTGATTGTATTTATAAATGTCTCAAATGTCTTTCTAACACATAATTGGCTAATGCATCTGTTAATGTATTTAGACATCTAGGAATGTGTTGATACTCAATAAAATCAAAATGACGTTCCAAGAGGTGAATTCGTAAATATACCCTTAACAAAGTAGGACTTTAGATAGCATAGATATTACTTAACTGTAGTACCACAAGTTGTGAATCAAGACGTACAACAAGGTGATAGATTCCAAGTGAAATAGCGTCGGTCAACAATTTGATGACTGCACTATATTCTGCGATATTTTTAGTTGCACGACCAAGACAAACACCGTGTAGACTGATAAGTTCATTCGTAGGTGTGTAGATTTCCCAAGCAACATAATCTATGTTCTGAGTACTACGACTAGCACCATCGGCAAAGCCAATGTAAGGTAGAAAAGACACTGACATCTGGAAACCAAGCACAACGCAAGGTAAGCAGTCGGGGGTGGAAACCAAATAATGAAAAAACACAAAGAAGTAACACACAAGAGTATGATACAGTAAAAATACAAGCACTCATGCAAATATATCCTAAGCATAGTACTTCTTCAAGTAAAGCCCATTTCTGGGTTCACTCAAAGTAATTCCATCATAGTCCACTAACTCATAGGCTCCCTTCTCCAACACTCGTTCGACAACATAAGGGCCTCGCCACATAGCCTCGAATTTTTCAGCCCCTAGCAAATCACAATCTTGTTCATAGAGGAGAACTAGATCGCCCTCAGAGAAAACACGTGACTTGACATGCTTGTCGTATTGGGCTTTGATGCATTTTTTCTGGGTTTCAATAACCAAGGTGGCATCATGATGGGTTTCATCTAATTGCATCATATACAATAGATGTTCTTCCTCAACAGAGGTGTTTGGGATAATTTCAACAACTAGCTTCAATGATGGTATCTCACATTCAATCGGTAGGACAACTTTGATACCATATGTTGGCACGGATTTGATCAGACCAGGGTCCTTCTCAGGTTACCAACAAAAGGTACCATGTAGTCTAGAGCACTGACATTTCCATCTCCTCTGAAGAGAAGAAGTCTCACCTGAAGCATTGCTGAGACAGATAGATAGGGAAGGGTAGAAAGAAGACTAAAGAGAATCCATAGAGGATTCAAAACTCGTTCCTATTCTTGTGCAAGAGTTGTTAAAAGATCTGAACCATCTAAGTGCAGGAATTGAACCTACTTACGTTGCGAGCAACAATTAAACATATAACCATCAAATAGAACTCATAAGCCATAAAGAAATGCTATAATGCGTAAGTAAACATACAAAGACACATCATATTTTAAAATTTGATCCTTCTTCATATTACCCTTGAGATATTTCTCTGTTAAAGACTCAAACTCACATAGTAGGGCATATTACAGACTCTTGCTTGTCTTCTCTCAACTTTACAACAGGTATCAGTGACTAATCCCAGAACTTGGGCGAATCTGATCAACATAACCCAACCCAACCTAACGAACCCTTTTACAATTATATTCAACCATATATATAGATGGGTTGTGTCTTCCTTCTCGTCTTGCATGCTTTCTTGTTCTGTTGCAACTATTTGTTGCTTAGCTGGCGTTGCACTGAATTCCACAACTACTTTCTGTTACTCTTTTTCCCAGTCTCTGATGAAGTTTGTGCAACTCATGCTTAGTCAAAACTTGCATAGCTCTTTCCCAAAAATGAAGGGTCCAACATGCTCCAACCACAATCCTTGACTCGTCCTCGAGTCAAGTGCTTGGTTCTTTCACATCCTCTAGGAGAAACTATTGTTTTCCCTTGTCCAACTTTTCTTCTTCTTTGGGCTCTTATTTTTGTGCCTTTTCTTCCTTTACCTCATCAAATGAAGGGCCCAATTCTGGTACCAACTCTAAGGCTCAGTGCTTTATGCCTTTAAATCTTTCGACTTTGTCCTGCCATTTTCAGGTGAGGAGTGATGCTTCTGCAAGGAACTGTTGTGTTGTCTCTTTTCTGTACTCTGTTGGCTTGGCTGCAACCAACGAGTTCCACTCGGAATCGACTATTGTGTTGACCTGATGCATTTGCATACAGGAGTTCTGAATTACCAGTCGAAAATCGGGTAGCTCTTTCTTGGCTATAGACTGTGTCTCATAGAGTTTATTTAGTTCATTGTCGGCAAGATGAATTTGTTTTAACTTCTACTGCTGCTCCATAGGGTCCATTGTGACCGCAATTTCTTCGTTCAACACCTGGATCTTTGCTTGGACCTCCTCTAAAACCTGATTTCATCAAGCGATGATGCCCATCCAGTCGCTGAACTCTCTAAATATTTTGGTGCAATCTGCTGTGTGCTTGTGTAGTGCTGCTTTGGCATTATTTCCTTGCAATATTATCTTCTGTATTTGTTCCTGCAACTGCTGAGGCTGGTGTTCTGCTTCCTGCTGGACCTATTGTAGCTTCACTTGGAGCTGATCAGTGTGATTGGCGTGTTGTGTCCATGCAACCTATAAAAACTCTATCTGTTGCTCGGGCTCACTTACGTCACTGGCTTCGGTTAGTTCAGGTGCAACCTTTCGAATCTCCAACCAGGCTTCTGCAAGTTTTGCCTATACTTTTTCCAATTTGTGCCAGACTTGGAGTCTGTCATGTGCTTCTTGCATTCGGTATGTGTGCCCCATGAACTTATCTTTTCTTTCAATCTCAACTGATCTCTCAGCCTCCTGGAGCCTCTTCTCCAATTGGTACATAGATTCCCTGATTAGGCCAAATAAGTGTGGCGCTGGCCACTATACCAAATCAATGGATGAAACAACTGGGTCGGTGGGTACTCGCCACTGTAGTGGTAGTCCACTGCCTGTTGAATGGTTAGAGCGAGTTTCTACCTCTTCCTCCATTGGTGGGACTGGTGCGATTCTCAAACTTAGCTCTGCTGGAAAAAGAGTCAGAACCTCTATTTTGGCTATGCAGAGTTGCATCAATTCTGCACATTGTTGGGGGTTTTGGAGAACTTGTTCCATTTGAGCTTGTGTGACTATTGTATCCTGCTCCATTGTTGATTCTGGCTCATTGTGAACATATGGTATCTCCGTATCTTTCGGTGCTTTTGCATCATGCAATGTGATCTCTTAGGCACCCTCACCTTTGGCTGGTGAGGTGATTTGCTGGTCACCATAGAGTTCCTTCCATAGGGTTCCTGCGTGTTCTTCCTAAGCGGAAGACTCATGTTGTTTTTCCTAGGTGTTCGGATTCGAAACATCCAGCATCGTGCTCTGCTCTCATGCTTTGGGGTCGGGATCAGGAATTTTTGATCTTGGCTTGGGTGGTTCTCTGGTTATTTGTGGGGTTCGTTGTTCCTTTATCTCTGGGTGGTCAATGAATGGTTATGATGAGGTTTGGTAATTGGAGTGGTGGTGGAGGGTGTTCAATGATAAATGTGGACGAAAGTGTTTCAGGGTTTGGGTCATCTTGAATGTCAATGATAGTGGTGGATTTTGTCATGGCGCGGGTCCAAGGAGTGACAGATGCAAGGGGTTGTGGGTTCAGGGGTTTTTTCGGCGAGACCCTAGTTCTGGGACTCTTCACCACTAGTTTGGTACCAAGCACAACGCCCAAGATCTGGTTAATCTGCACACCTGAAAACACAACATCATCCAGTAGCTTTCGAGGGGAAGTCTTTTCCTCTGCTCCAGCTGTGGTATATCTTCTTCCTCCTCTGATTCTATTTGTGTTGGAGCATCTGGCTTCTTATGCTAGGGGCTTGAACTCGGTCCCTCTCCTGTTTCCTTGTATTTTTTCTTGAGCAGCTCCGCAAGAAGAATGTAATGCATCCCTGATTTATGCTTGCCGTGTTTAACTCCTGGCCATGACATGACTTCTTTATTGAAATCTTCCTCATCCAAATAGAATAGTATCATCCGTGTGTGGAAATGTTCCCGGTTGGCATGTCTTGGCCAGATGAAAGTGCTGTGCGGTTCATGCTGAAGGCGATATTCCTTGTGTTACAATTGAGGATATCCTATGGGATGCGCAACCTATGCATTGTGTCTATCATAGAATTATACCATTTGGAAAAGGTTGCATTGTTAAGTCTTGTGTTCTCTGAGTCTGGTCTAGACTGCCATGGCTCAAACATCTTCGCCATGCGCCCTTTATCTGGTATTGTTGGATGTCTTCCCACATGTGGCTTCCATTTGAGCATTACGAATGCCACAAGTAGGTATCCATAGGTGAAGGTTCCTCCCTTCTCTTGTGCTTCCTCACAAGCTCCTAGTAGTTCCTCCAGCAGGAAACTACAACAATTGAACACTGCTCCCTGTGTGCAAAAGTCGACGACTGATAGCGCATCTAGGGTGCATTCTCCCTTATAGTAAGACCTCATAAAATTTCTAGATATGATGTAGCAACTAGTGCGGACTGTTTCAGGCAGTATTGGTTCAATGACTATTGTGCGTCCTCCTCTCTTTGTGTTAAACTTCTCATATAGGCTAGGCTCGCCTTTCTTTTTTCTGTGCTTGCCGGGACCCTGAAATCCCTTCGACACATCCTCTCCTTGGGAGGATAGCCGCGTGAGCTATTGGATATCTTCTGCATGGATTGGATACCGCTTATCCAACCATAGACTTCTGTCATGCACTCTTCTTATCAGGAATTTCATGCAGCACCCAATCTCGCCTGTGGTACCAAAGACTGGTAAGTATATTAAGTTCATGATGGTGGAGTTAAATAAGTTGATGAACTCTTTTATTGGTACAAATATCATGTCTTCGGTTCCATCCGAAGCTATCTCCCAAAAGACGTCTGTGTGCATCTGTGGGAACAAGGCTGATTCTGTGAGGTCAAGGTCGAGTAGCTTAACATGTTCTACCTTTCCTTTGAGGTCATGCACGATCTCGACCCAAGGGTTGTAGGGCTCATCCAGTACTTCTTATTTCATCATGGTGCTTCGGTTTGCTGTGGCTCTCAACATTCATGCTTCCGTGGCAGATAAGAACTAGGGCTATGTCTGCAGCTTTTACAGTGGTCCCAACTGGTTCACGCTGCTGGATTCAGAAATGGCTATGATCATTTTTAGAAACAATACATTCTCGACAGAGTTCTGAGAGCCTTATACCTGGCTCAAATGGGAAGTTTTAACAGTAACTTCTCATCATCATGACCGTATAGACGCACCTGGGTGTGAGTTGTCCAATGGGATGGTTTAATCAAGGTAAATCCTATTGGGCGATCTTGGCATTTACTTATTTGAGTGGAATAGGGACGTGGCCGAATTAAGATGTTTCTATTTGACGAGTGGGCGTCCTGGCATGAACTTCGATGGAATCTTGGCATAATAAGGCTTTATGGCTTAACAACATCAATCAGGGTACTGGAATGGAAATAAAGGTTTTGACTGGACTGGGTTTGCGTGGCCTATAATTCAGGTTGGATTGGGATTCATGGCGCCTCCGATGACAAAGGTTGTCTCCGCCACGTTTAATGATTGTCATTAATGAACTTTCCATGCTTCAAGTCTTGTACTACTGAGTCGTCCATTCTGTAGCAACCAATGCTTAAACAAAACAAATGAACTATTTGTTATGGCGTGACATTGCGCACATAGATATTATTAACTGATTTTACAACATTTCAAAAAAAAACAAAAATTAATCTAACTATTGTACAAGCTCCGTCGAATTGGAGCGACTGTCCTTCTTTTTCAGTTTTGAGATAGGTAGGGATTCAGGCGAGCGCCATTCACCCATCCTATTATTGGATAAATTCGTAAGTGCGGACACAAACCGATCTCCCTAGATCCACCTGGATCTAGAACAAAGCAAGAGAGAATACGACTCTTTCCCTAGATTTCAACTATTGAATTAAATAGGAGGCAAGAACAAAGAACATACCTTATTATCGCTTCCTTTGATCTTTGTTTCTCCCGCTTTGCTCCAGTGCTCTTGTGCGGCCAAGATCAAGACAACACAAACCAACCAAAGTGAAGAAAGCACAATCTATTCAACAGTCAATCTATGTATATGATCAAGGAGTTATACAATAAAGTGGACTTAGCTTTATGGGAAAGGGACATATTATTGTATCATATTAATGGAAAGTAAATATTACAACCTGAGCCTTGATGTCACAAACTTCCTTTCGATGGACCTTAGCTCCGACACACACACTTGCTCACTTGCATGAAGAAGATCAACTCCTTTGGATGAACTTGTTGGAGTCTCCTAGCTGCTATAGTATCAGTCCTTCACACAATTCTTTCACTAATCCTCCCATGAATCTTGCTTATCTTTGCTTAACCTTTTTCATGAGAATTCCCTCAATATATAGGAGAGAAGGAATTAGTTACTTGGATAAGAATGATCCCAAAATATCAGGGAATCCAGTACTAGGATAACCATTCAAATTCCATCTCATCCTTCTAGAAGATTCCCTTCTAGAAGCATCGAGAATTCATATTTTTCCTTGCTTTAGAAAGAGTTCACACCCTAGCAGTTCAACACAGTGCGAACTTCTCACACCCTGGCTTAAGGTAGCTTGCAAGAATCATGCATTCTCGCAGGCAAATATACTAGCAGCCTGCGAACAGTCCTCAAAAATGTGATTTCTAGAAAGAGATGAAGGTAACTTTTCTCAGAAGAAATTTCTAATGAAGAGCCTGAGTACACCATCATCAATACATAATCATGATGACCAAAATCATGGGTAACACATCCCGATCATAGCACACCATCGAGTTGCACTAGTCTGACTGCTTTTGAAGGTCGGATCTCCACAACTATGTAAGGTCCCAACCAATGCATACACAACTTGCCAAGATGCTTCTGGTATCGGTTGTTGTAGAGTAACACCTTGTCCCCTTATGTGAATACCTTGGTTTTAATGTGTCTATCATGTGAAGATTTTTGTCTTTCCTTTTCAATCGACTGATGAAAGTCTGCTAGAAATCTGTTTTCCTCGAGTTCTTGTAGCTCTGCAAGTATCTGTGCCACTGATCTCTCTTCTGTCATACGTGTGACTTGTGCAATATACAGGCTTAGAGTGATGAACTCTGTAGGAACCACTGCCTCTCTTTCGTAAACTAGTTGGAATGATGTATATCTGTGGAGTTTGTTTGTGGTTTTCCTGTAGGCCCATAGTATCGCTGGAACTCTGTGATCCCATACCTCTCGGTTTGCGCAACAGACCTTTGTTAGTCCCCTTTCCAGGATCGTGTTGAAGGCTTTGACTGTTCCGTTGGCTTGTGGGTGGTATGGAATGCTCTTGTGATGTTGAATCATAAATTCTGTTGTAAGTGTTGTTATGTTGCTGGTAATGAAATAAGCTCCCTGATCGCTGGTTGGGCTCCTGGGACATTCGAAGTGGGTAATGATATTTTCGAAGATGAACTGGGCAACCGTATCTGTCGAATAGTCCTATATCTCTACTGCTTCTTCCCACAGGGTAAGGTAGTCATTTGAGGTAATGATGTATCTAGCCTTTGAATGTTTGGCTATTGGGTTGATTGGTCCGATGAAGTCAACTGCCCATTTCTCAAATGCCTGTAGAGATCTAACTGGTTGTAGTGGTAGTTCATCTCGGCGTGATGGCTTTCCCAGATGTTGAAAAACATCACATGATCTAGCATATGCTTTTGCATCCTTGAAAAGTGTTTCCCACCAAATTCCTGCCTGTAGAACTTTCTGTGCCATGGCCTTTCCTCCTACGTGGCCTCCTGCAACTCCACTATGGAATTCCCAGAGTATATCCTACCTTTCGTGATCCAAGATGCATCGTCTAAGAATGTTGTCTAGTCCTAGTTTATACAACTGTCCGATGATCAACTGGTAATCTGCTGCTCTAACAACCATATGGAATTTTTGGGTTGCGGAATATGTTTCAGGATAGGCTCCTGTACTGAGAAAGACTGCTATGTCCTCTAGATATTTCGGTATGGCCTCAATCCTGAACAAATCTGCGTCTGGGAGCTGGTCGTCCAATGCTCCGCCACTTTCTCCTGACTCTAGTATGGATAGATTATTAGGTTCAACATTGCATCATCCCATCTTGATGATAACTTCGAAGGAAAATTCCCGAAGTAGCAGTAGCCATCTACAAATTCTCCCTTCCAGTACAGGTTTGTTAACTTGGTATTTTAATGTGGAATGGTCAGTAAAGAATTTGAAATGGGAACCTAGCAGATAATGTATAAATTTCTGTAAAGCATAAATCATTGCTAAGCCTTCCCTTTGTGTCATTATATAGTTGCACTCTGCTTGTGACAGCTTCCGACTCACAAAGTAGATGGAGTGATCCATAGCTCCATCTCCAGTTTGTGTTAAGATAGCTCCTAAGGAAATTCCTGAAGCATATACATGGATGTGAAATTCCTTATCCTAGTTTGGGAATATCAAAACGATGTTGTAATGAGCTTCTCATTAAGTGTCTCAAATGATTTATCACATTCGAGAGTCCATTGGAAAATTTCAACCTTTTTCAGGATGTTTTCCAGAGGTGCAGTAATGTTAGCGTATCTTTGAATGAACCTGCGATAGTATCCTATATGTCATAGTGTGGAGCGCAACTGTTTAACACTCGTAGGTGGAATCATATTCGCAATGACCACAACTTTAGCTAGGTCTACCAATACTCCTTATCGGAAGACTATGTGGCCCAATAGATTGCCATGTGGCACACAGAAGATACATTTTCTGAGATTTAATGAGATTTTCAATTCTCTACATCTGTCAAACATTAGCCTTAGCAGTGCTACATGTTCCTTGAGCAGGCTATATATTGTCCAATCATCCATATATACTTCTATAAATTTGTGAATGAATTCTCTAAAGGCTGCTATCACAATCCTGGAGAAAACTGCAGGGGCATTCTTTAAACCAAATGGCATCACATTGTGTGAAAAATATCCCCATTCGGTAATGAAAGTGTTCTTTCTCTTGTCCTCTTCGACGATCCTTACTTGATGGTATCCTGAAAATCCGTCTGTAAATGAGTATGCTTCCTTCCCCACAACCTGTTCGATTACTTCATCGGTAAAAGGTGTTGGGAAAGGGTCATGCACACAAGTGGCATTGAGACTCCTGTAGTCTACACAAACTCTAATATCCTCTATGTCTTTGTTTCTTTGGATGACTATCGGGCTGACCCACTCGGCTTCTTTTACTGGAAAAATGAGACCTGCTTCTAACATCTTGTCAATCTCTTTATTAGATTTATCTTTTATCCTGGGGTTAAGACGGTATGGTCTATGTATAATAGGCCTGGACCCTGGTTTTAAATCAATCTTCATCTCTCCCATGACTCCCTTAATTCCCTTTAATTCTAAAAAAATATTTGGGAACAAATCCTCATATCCTCGCAGTAAACTCTGTATTTCCTGACTGGCTTGTTCATTCCAGTAATCTCCCACCAAGGCTATCTTGGGTTTCTCTTCGGTCCCTATGTTGAGTCTCTTCAATTTTAATGGGTGATTATAGGAACTATCGGTCTGACTAGGTATGGTATTTTGGATTTCTCTGCTCCCTTCTGTCTCTTTGACGGCTAGGTTTCTCAGTTCTTCTAATTCGTCTAGGCTTTTTGAATGTTTGCCAATATGATAGCATTTTATAGGCTTTCCAGTCGAGGGCAAGTGGAATTTATTTTGAAGTTCTTGGGTATGCTTGGGACACATTACAAAGTTTGATCTCTTATTTCTATTGGTTGTAAACAAAAGTTCTTGAATCTTTTGCAGAGCTAGTTCAAGTTCAGGGTACTTACTTGTGAATGAGAAGTCTTCATAGAATTGCACTGCCAGTGTTTTCCAATCATTGGTATGTATTATGGTTTCATCATGTACAAACCAATATTTTGGGATTGGGCCTAGAGAATGGGGAAATACCCGAACCCATAAGTGAGAGGGTATCTTCGTGGCCTGACACTGTGTTACACACTGTTCAATGTATATTCTAGGATCCGATTCTTTGTTGAATAGTTGCATGGCGTGGGGATCCGTTTACATCCCTAATTCCAGCTGCTTCTTATTCCATAACTTGTACTTGATATCTTTCTTCACCTCGTCCCAAGTTCCGAGTACAACTTTATGAGTGGTCCACCATCTGGTGGGGGTGTTTTGAAAGGCTACGTCTAATATCGAGTTTCTTTGATCTTCTCTCGCATTTTCTTCCATGTTCTACAAAAAATTGTCTAGGTCTGAGGTGTCATCGTATACTGGGTGTTCTCTAGCTTTGATCCCAATCCATCTGGTTGTTCTGACGATTGTGCATCTCCTTGAGAATAGTTTGTGCAAGCCTTGTTGCCAACTATCAAAATCCAGTTTTGAATATTCGTCTACTAACTGTATACTTCTCCAGCTTACTGATCCATCTGCAGTAGAATTTATATAATCGTTTCTAGTCCCAGCTATTACAATGTACAACTGGTCTAGGTCTTCTCCTTCCATATTATTTACTGTTGGTTCTATGTACCTGGGTCCTACATATGGATCCAAAGGTTGAACTACCTTGATTCCCTCAGCTTCAAAAGTCATGGTGTCTTTCTTTAGGTCGATCACTGCATAGTTGTCATAGGCCCAATCGATGCCAAGTAGCACAGGGTAGGGGTCCTTGTCTCCCATGATCTCAATGACTTCAAAGTCAACCACTATTTTTACTCCTGCTACATTGATTTCCATGTTCTCCAATCTTCCTATGGGAAAAATACAGTATTGGTTTTCCATTCTTAACTGAATTGGGTAATATGTCAGTCTTGGTTTTCCTAAGGCTTCCCATGTCTTCTTGGGAAGAATGTTCACATATGACCCTAGGTCCAACATGACATCCTTAATTTCAAAGTCATCTAACTGGGCTACTTGTCAGAATTATTTTTTGTTTTTACTTTTCTTCACTGCAGCCTCTAAGTACTTTTGTCAGGAAGATTATCCCTTATCCTTGCTTTTGAGGTTTCTTCATTCCCTAAAACTAGGTATAGTGCATTGCACAACTTTTCTGTTCATTGATCATTCCCGAGAATGTTAGAGAATAACTGAAACCAGAGGTCAACTGCATTTTGAGGTTGCTCAGGTTGTCTTGGTATGACTACAGGGTTTCTGGGTGCAGGGGGTGAAGAAAGGGTTTGCGCCATATTAGGGTAAGAATTCGATTGGGGGGGGGGGGTTTCTTGTGTTTCATGACTAGGAATATTTTGGAATACTTCTATGGCATCTTTAAAGAACATTTTTTTCTTTAGGGGGTCATACCTATCTCCCTTAAGTGATGCTTTTTGGATCTGAGGTAGAGTATCAACATCAGCTCCTATCTTTGCTCCTCCTCGAGTAATGATATTAAGATTGGGAAGCTGTCCCTTATAAATCCTCTTTATCTCTGAACTGATAAGGTTAGTTCCTCTTTGTCATACTCTATCTTCCCACTTTGCGATTAAATCTAGGAAGTCTTTAGTTGCATGTCCGTTGGTTCTGCAGTGAGAGCACCATGGTCGCCTTAGATGAGGACAATCTATGGCCAAGTGACCTTGTTCATCACAGTTATAACATCTACTTGGTCCTCATCCCCCAGTTCTTTCTCCTCTACAGTCTCCTCTCACTCCACCTCCTTGATCTCTTCCTGGTCTCTGCAGGTTTTCATTCACCCTGAATGTTGTTCGGTATATCCTGTCCGCGAGTGCGTCCAATGCTCTACATTGATTGGTAGTATGCGTGGTGGATGCGCAGAACTCATAGTGTACTGTGTTTGGTACTATCGAATACTTCTGCATGATGGGGCATTGTCTCAGTCCATGCCCATTGATTCGACAGATCTCACAATATTTTGTTGTTGGTGCAGCTTGGCCTCCTGGGAAGACATGATATGGGGTGGGGTGATGGAATGGTGAGTTCATCGACACTTGCGTAAATATCTCGTGGGTCCTTGTGGGGGTACCATCGGGTTCTAAGGGGTTTCCATTCCTCTCCCTCGTGGACATTTTTTCTCCAAATGACCTTCCGTATAACATCCAGTGCACAAAACCTATGGTCGTCCTAGTCTAGGTATCATTAGCTCTTGAATATTTTCTGTAATTGTCGATATCTTTCGTTGTAGTTGCACCGGATTCACATCTACCGGGGGTCAGGTTATTCTTAAGCTCCCAGGGTATCCCACCATGGCTTCAATCTTCATTGATTGTTCCAAGGCATCTGTTAGCGTGGCTATCCGTTGTTGCATTAGCAGAATCCGAGTTAGAGGCAACAACCCCTAAATGTACAATTCCCTTTGATTTTATTCATGGATTGGATGTGCCAACCTCCCTATGGAATATTAAAACTTTTGGTTGTACTCCTAGGTTGATTTTCCTTCCCTCTGCTAGATCTCACGCAACTCAGACAAAGCCTATTTTTCTGATAGAGTCAATTTGAACTCTGCTATGAACCTCATCCATACCTGGCCAAGTGTCAATGCTTGACCTTGCATCCTTGACACTCCTCATTAAATGATCTTCATGTACCACTTGAGAGTGAAACCTCTCACGGTAGTCTATAACTCGACCAACTTATTTGCATCCAGAGTCCCTCTGGATCTCCAGATGGCTTCGCACAAGAACCAGTGCTGCTCAACGTCTTCATCTCCCTTACCCCAAAATTCTGGGTATCTAGCAATCGATCCTCCCATATGGGTGGCCATTGTTGAACTTGTTGTTCCTATCAGTATGAATCCTAATGGTCCTGCTTGCGATTTACCAGGGGATCCCAATATCCTCCCTGTTCTCGCACTTCTTGGTTGTGACTGACTAATTAATTGTACTGGAACAGAATGAGAAGGTAGTATCGGACTTACTTATTGTATAGAAGGCACTTGAGGTATGGGTGATTTGGGGCTAGTGCCACTGGCTTCGGGGAAGTTTTCTTTGATCTGGGGGGTCTCGTTAGCTTCCATTGGGACAATATCTTTGACCATATTCTCGATCTCTCATGTTATTGGGGTTGCATCTTCTCTTTATCCTCCAAAATTCATGTCGACTTCCTCCTCTCTTACATCCGTGATTTCTCCTTCTCGTCCCACCTCCTGGAGACTTCTTGCTCTCCTTTCTTCTCTCTCGTTTAATATTTGACTGGCCAGTCATTCCTATCTTCGCATCCTCTGCATTTCTTCCATCTGTCTTTCCTCTATCTCTCCCGATCCTCCTTATTTCCTTAACTTTTTATACTATCTTGCGGATTTCTTGATCTTTCCGCGCCACCACTTCTCAACTATGGAAGCTCTCTTCAATGCTTGTTCATCTGCTAAATCTATTTCTTGTTGTCCCCCCCCCCATTTGTCAAATAACCCTTCCCATTGCTCATGCCATGACCCTCACCCCGTCTCACCCCACCCCAAGCGAGGGTGTTTACGCTGCCATCTCGATTGGCGACATAATCAACATCCCCACCTCCATCAAGAAATCCTTAATCCACAGGGGGATTTATATCAACAGTCTTCCCCTTGCGCCTTTCTTGAAAATTTCCTCTGCCCGTGAGAAGGATTGGTGGTTCTCAACTTCAAATTCGATTATGTATCCTTCCATCGTGGTGCTAACCCAGAAATCCAAAGCTTGTGTGACTAGGAAATCCAGCCTCTGGAGTGCTGCTAACTTTTCGGTATCCCATTCGCAGATCTTCTTGACCTGTTCCTGGAAATCAAGAGCTTCTTGGAGCCTCTTTATCCAGTGAAAAACTCTTCTGGGAATTTAACCCAGAAAATATCATACTGGTCTCTTGATCTTTCTGAGTAAAAGATTGCTTCACGAGTGTTTTCCAATGATATTCTTCTTAGTTCCACTTCTTTCCATAAGAAGGTGTCATAGTTCCTTTCCCACCATTGATCAATACCAGATCTATGGATCAACGACAACATTCTCCCTACAGGTTCCCTTTTAATACGGGTCCCGACAACAGAACCATTTTGTTGGCATAGATTTGATCAGACCAGGGCCCTTCTCAGGTTACCAACAAAAGGTACCATGTAGTCTAGAGCGCTGGCATTTTCATCTCCTCCAAAGAGAAGAAGTCTCACCCGAAGTGTTGATGAGAGAGATATATAGGGAAGGGTAGGAAGAATACTAAAGAGGATCCATAGAGAATTCAGAACTCGTTCCTGTTCTTGCGCAAGAGTCGTTAAAAGATCTGAACTATCTAAGTGCAAGAATTGAACCTACTTACATTGTGAGCAACAATTAAACATAGAACCATCAAATAGAAGTCATAAGCCATAAAGAAATTTTATAATGCATAAGTAAACATACAAAGACACATCATATTTTAAAATTTGATCCTTCTTGATATTACCCTTGAGACCTTTCTCTATTATAGACTCAAACTCACATAGTAGGGCATATTACAAACTCTTGCTTGTCTTCTCTCGACTTTACAACAGTATCAATGACTAATCCTAGAACTTGGGTGACTCTGATCAACATAACCCAACCCAACCTAAAAAACCCTTTTACAATTATATTCAACCCTATATATAGCTGGGTTGTGTCTTCCTTCTCAACTTGCACGCTTTCTTGTTCTGTTGCAACCGTTTGTTGCTTAGTTGGCATTGCGCTGACTTCAACAACTACTTTCTGTTACTCTTTTTGCCAGCCTCTGATGAAGTTTGCGCGACTCATGCTTAGTAAAAAATTGCATAGTTCTTTCCCAAAAACGAAGGGCCCAACACCATACACTAATTGAAAAGGTGTAAATCCTGTGGTAGACTTCACGGATGTTCGATAGGCCCATAATGATGAAAACAACATCATGTGCCAACTTGTCTTGTGAATTCCTATTATCCGTCGAAGCATGGTGATAAGAACCATGTTTATCACTTCGACTTGACCATTGGCTTGTGGATATTAGGGGGTTGAGTTTTCATGCCGAAGACCCAACTTTTTGGTAAGCTCAAACATCATGAAATTTCGAAAATGGATACTGTGATCAGTGCCGATAGTTTGCGGGATTCCAAATCGAGTGATGATATGATTGAATATGAATAGGGCTGAAGTTTTTCCTGTATTATCAAATGTAGGCATCGCCTCGGCCCATTTCCTAAAATAATCTATGACAACGATGATGTATCCATGCTCCCAGGCCAAGTGAGGGTTACATGTCATGAAATCAATGCCCCATTTTGCGAAGGGACCAACGAAAACTACAGGGTGTAAAGGAGCGGGGTGAGATCTTATCTTGTTATTGTACGTTTGACAAGAATGGTACTTCTGGATGATAGTTATACAGTCTTTAAACAAATAAGGACAAAAGTACCCTGCTCGTAAGATATTTTGGGTAGTGGCATACCTAGACATATTACCACCACATGCTCCAGAGTGGCATCCATTCAAAGCTTTCTCAACCTCATCAAAGGTGAGACAACTTCGAAAAATAGATTCAACACCATGACGATAAAGAGTATCACTGAGAATTATGTATTGACGGGCTTGATACCATATGTGACGATGGTCCGTACTAGAGAGGTCGGGTTGGAAAGTTTGAGTCTGGATATAAATGATAATATCTCCATACCAAGCATCATCAGAATTGATCAAAAAAAGAGATTCATCCGGTAAGGAATCCTTTGCCACATTCTCTGTCTCAGTGAAGGGAAGGTCACATATCAATTCGACAAATACCAAAGATTTCTTAGATTTCGAACGTTCAAACTCTAAGTCTAACTCGTAGAGAATCACTATCCATTTGGAGTATTTCCCCCCTAGAAATTGGTGTGTAAGGATATACTGCATAGGGTTTCAATCAGAAATGACAGTGGTCTTATGTAATAGGATATAATGAAGAAAACGTTGGACAAATTGAACAACTGCCAAGGCCAGTCTATTCACATGTAGGTATTTTCCTTCGGTAGTTGTGAGACTCCGAATCAAATAATAAATTACATGTTCGTCGTGCGAATCATATTCTTGGACTAAAACCATGGCAATGGTATATTTCGAAGCGATGAGGTAGAGGAAATAGTCTCGACTATAATATGGTGGGAAAAGTAGTGGTGTTCATGTTAGGGAGAGTTTCAAAGCTTCGAAGGCTTTGTTGGCAGTGTCTTCCTATACAAATTTATAACCCTTTTTCAACAGTCGAGTAAATCCTAGTGTTAACTCAGCGTAGTCGGGAATGAATCGATGCAAAAAAAAATTCTTCCCTTGCATACTTTGGAGTTGGCGGAGTGTAGAAGGAGGAGGTATATTAAGGATGGCCTAAACCTTCAAAGTATCCACCCTAATTCCATGAAGTGACACATTAAAACCCAAAAGTTAGCTGGACTCCACACAAAAAACACATTTGTGTGGGTTTAAACCTATACGATAGTAACGATAGGGGAAGAAAAATGGCCCGGAGATGGGTCGGGTGATCTTGGCGGTGCATAGAATGGGCCGGTAGATCATCGAGATATGGTTGTATGATGTTCTTGATATCGTGAAAAACATAAGACATGGCACGTTGAAAAGTCGCACCAACGTTCTTGAAACCAAAAGGTAGTTTCCGGTAGGTGAAGGTACCCCAAGGACAAATGAAAGCAATTTTGTGTTGATCCGCGGGTAAAATTTTAATATGATTATAGCTGGAGAAACCGTCCATTAAAGAGAATATTTTTCTTCTGGCGCAATTGTTGATGATCTAGTCAACGAATGGGGTTGGAAAGTTGTCCTTGGGACAAGATTTATTAATATCCCTATAATCGACACATACACAGATCATGCCTTGTTTTTTATTGACTGGAACCAGATTGGAGACCTAATCGGTTAAAGCCACAGGGTAGATAAAGACGGCTTTGAGAAGTTTTTCAACTTCAATATTGATGGCGACGAATTTATGAGGGTGGACTGGGAAAAGTCTGTACCAAATGGGTTTAGCGTCTTGATAGGTCTTAATTTCATTTACAATGATATCAGGGTTAATACCCGACATCTCTTTGTAGCTCCAAGAAAAAACGTCACAAATTTTTGAAAGATAGCTTTATAAGTGACGACTTCATCATTGGAACAAGAGGCTTCGATTTTAACATTTTTGACAACTCCCGGTTTAATGTATATGTCAAGAGGAATGGTGGGTGAAATATTACTCAGGTTCCCTTCATAAAGCACATCTTGTGTTGACTTGGGAACAGAGGAAATGACAACAATGGTCGACGGAGTCGAAATCCATTGGTAACTCTCTATGGTGTGTTTCTCTAGGAAGAGAATGGAACGATGATGTCCATCGTCCCATGGGGTGTATTCCATGGAAATAACTATCATGATCATCTCGTCTGTAGGAAATATTACGTGAAACAGATCGGGATATTAATCACCAAGAGAGGGAGTGGAAGGGGTTTCCGATTGAATGGCTTGATAAGTGGATTCAACTAGACTTAAAGGCATTTGTTCATCATAGCGAAGATAATCGTCGGGGTTAGGTACGATCCATAGGTCATAAGATGCAGGGGTTTCATGAGCTAAGGTGGAAATCATGTTGATAGAAGCAAAAAAAGGAGGTGGAATATCGGGTGGTGGGATTGGGGAAGTACCCATCAAAGTTGAATATTCTAGGAGACCCACACCGACGTTTGCATACCCAGGAGGTGTCTTCGAAATAAAGGGTACGTTGATAGTACGGGAATCGGAGTTGAAAAGGCTAGTTGTTCTACAGTAATGAATTTTTCCTAGTGTGGAAAACGTACTACAGAAAAGGGTAGACACAACTGCATGCATGGAATCAATCCAGCTACGGCCAAGTAAGAGGTTATAATTGAGAGGTGCATAAAATACCTCGACCTCGACATTGACTAATTTTCCTTCCAATAATAGGCAATGAGGGAAGAACACCGTAGGGTTTAAAATCAGAGCCATTGAAGGCCTTAAGTGTGCTGTGTGATTCAGTAAGGGGAGAAGAGCCAATGGATTTCCAATAGGTAGCATACATAACACAAGTCGCGTCACCCTCATGAATAACTGTTCTACAAATATTCTTGTTCTCTACGACAACTTATGTCTAAAACAATAGTTGAGGAGGTGTCCTTGGAATCTGATCTTCCAGGTCAATGATTATCAAATTTGTATCTGTGGGGTCAATTCTACTGATGGCCTTTAACAATGCCTTCCATTGAGCAGGACAACTTTGAAGGACTTCGATAGCTGACATCGCAGAGGGTGCTTGCGCAAGATCTTCTACAATACTATAGTTTTGAGCAACACATGCATGAGGATTGAAGGAAGAATTTCTAACAACGCCCTTTGGAGGAGGCAGAGGACTGTATCGAGACTCGGTCGTTTGATATGAAGAGGACCATTGGGAGGTGAATTTGAGGGAGGCAGTTGAACCGACGAAGGTGGTATATCGTCAACTTTCTCCTTTGAAGGGAAGTAATATTTGGCCCAAGTCGTTATGGCAACGCCGTTCTTTTTTGAATCATCGGTACACATAAGGACATACAAAGTGGTGGAAGGAGAGGGTTGGTCATGATTGACCAATTGGGCCTGCTATTGAGAAGGGAAGGGTTGTGACAAAATGACAGGTGTGGAAGGTTTCGTGGTCCCTTGAAGGAACTTAGTGACCTCAGGACATCTTGGACAATATTTCATGTAATGATCATCACCACAGATAAGGCACAAATATCTCAACTTAGGATTATCCTTATCATCAATAGGTTTCATTTTGTATTTCTCGGATTGCGGATTATTATTTTTATCCTCCTTATTCCTACCCTTTTCTTTTTTAGATTTATTTTTTCCGGTAGGGGTAGATTGAACGGAGTTAACCTCAGACGTTTTGTCAGTGGAAGGAGTAGGAGTCAGAGCACTTTGAATATTAGAAGCAATAGATTTGGGATTGGCGTGAGAGGCTTGTGTAGATTGAGGTTGAGCATGGAAGGTGCCAATCACACCATCAACCACATGAGAAGCAGCAGGGGTTGTTGAGGTAGTGGTAGTAGAAGGACGAGGAGCATCAGGGAGAAATTCATAAAGAGTGCCCGTTTGCGAATAAACGAGATCTAGGTACTGAGCATGAATGATCGCCTGCTCTTCATTGACAACTCCACCCATGGAAATATCATGAGAGATTTTATTCACAAATTATTTGGTGAACCATTCAGCCAATAACTGATCAGGAAGGTCGAGTTTGATCAAACATCATCTTCTTCTCCACTCATGGATGTGATCGGAAATATGAGTGGCTGAAGATTTCTTAAAGGAACTCAAAATCTTGGTTCCTGTCTCATAGCAAATTGGCAGTTGGTAATGTGTGAGAAATCCCATGGCTAGGGTATTTAAGTCATTGAAGAAGCCTCATGGTAATTCTATGTACCACTTTGTAGCCAAACCCGTAAGAGTTCGTTGGAAGAGTTGTAACCGAATGGAGTCATTCATCAAAGAGTTGGGCAAACACCAAAGGTGAAAAGTCATAACATGGTTCTTTTGGTTTTCTCCCGGTTCACTGTCAAATTTGGGTATGTTGGATGGTATCTTGGCTGGTATAACGAGACAATGGGAGAATGTAAGATAGGGTCATTCAAGATTCTAGACAAGTCGGGTAGATCCAAAGTGGCTAAAAAGGGAAACTGTCTATTCATGTTAGGATACTGGTGACTTTGGAGAGGAAGTCTCGTCGGTAAACTAGTAGGACCATAAGAATTTTTCATGTAAGGTGAAGTTTCTGATAGATTCAGACGTGGATGTGGAGGCATGCAGCCCATAGGGTTTTACTGATTAGGGATTTTCCCTTGAAAAGGGATACTATAATGAACGTTCGAACCCCAAATGGGTTTGGAAGAACCTAGATATGACCGGCCCGAACTAGGGGCTATGAAAGAGCTAACTGGAGGCTGTTTCCCCCCAGACGATTGTGGATTTCCCTAAATGAGAAGGTTCCAATATTGGGCTAGCGATCCCGGTATGTTCTGTCCATAGGGTGGGTTATAACCTCCAAGCGGGGGTTGTCCTCCAAGTGAAGATTGTGTTCCAATTTGGGTTTGAGCCCAAAATTGAGTTTTCCCCCTAGGGGTAAATTGCCTTCCCATGGGAATCTAATAACCAGAATTTAAAGACTGAGTGGTGCCTCCAATTGGGATGGAGCCACTTGGGACAGATCCTCCAATAAAAGGCAGATAAGACCCTCTAGAGAGGACCTGGGAAGGTGTCGAAACGAAAACAGAAGCAACATTGTACCCAGAAGGAGTGAAAAATCTATAAACTCCCGATGGAACCTAGGTAGGAATCAGGATAGAAGTATTCAAAGAATTGTACCCAGGAGGAATTGACGGGATGGGTCTAGATGAAAGTGGTGTACCAATGGGATCTTGGGTAACCACCGTATTCCCGATGGGAATAGTCATAGCGTATGGGACCATAGTAGAATGGGCCATCTGGAGAGAAATAGTCAATCTAGGACCAACTGACTGTGTGTCTGAAAAAATGGGGATATATCTAGTTGTACGAGAAAAGTGATCTAGAAGTATCATGTAGGTAACAAAATTTTCGGGTAGTTCATAGATGACAGGTATATCAACACCTGACCCTAAGCCGTAGAAGTCCTGCACCGTGTGAGGTGGTCTTCTAAATATGTCAGTAGTCCAAAAGGGATTCTTTCCTTCAGGTCCGATAAGGGGTTCGGTTAGTATTCCAGAAGTATCAACAACAATGTCTCCGGATGAATTCAGTCAGAGAATACCACTCTTGTATCTAGGAGGTATTCGGAAAGCCTCTAGAGAATCTAAAACAAGTCAGAAATTTTCTAAAGAGTCATTTCTTTCCACTTGTGAAGTTGTGTTATCCTAGATCTCACTATGTTGAGGAGATCCCTCCAGTGGATCAGTATGCAAAGGTTGATAAACCTCTGGATTTTTCGAGGGTAGCCCTTGCATTCTGCGTGAATGGCGTGGAGGGTGAATGTTGGACAAACCAAATATTTTATGAAAAATATCTATGGCCAACTACGGAAACAAACAACACTCACTAATAAAAATATAGGAATCAAAACCAAGTAAACAAACCTTCTTATTTCGAAGTCACTAGTTGGTGATGAAATCTAACGTTGCGAAGTCAAGATAAGAAGGGGCTAGGATAGAGCAGGTGGAAAAGTTACATTGATGACCTTCTTAACAGACTTATTCCCTGGTGCAAGCTCCCACACATAATCATGGGTATACCCTCCAAGGATCTCGAGTGAGTCTAGCCAACGTTGATTCTAGGTACCGTGAAGACTTTCCCCTCCACAGTCACCTTATGTAAGACCCTAAAAAGATAGGCTACTAAGGTTGCCAAGAACAACAATGATGCCTGAGGAAACAATCGACAATCCAATCCACGTTTAAAGTCAGGGTATCTAGCCTGAAATCAACTCAAAAGGATTCCACTCATCATTGTGGGTATACCTTTCAAGTGACCCCTATAATACGCGCAATCTCTACACCGAGACCAACAAAGCAGGGTGAGTAACTCTTCTAGTCTCAATGTGACCTCAGGTTTGAACCTTGTGTGAGAAGGGCTTCCCAGGACAAAATGTTGCCAATGGATTTGAACACTCCCTATCACAAGATGCTACAATGTGTTTTACGCTTTGGAGAGTGTTCCTCACAACCTATTCCAAAGCGTTAGCCTAGCCAATGTTGGTGTAAGAGATCCCTAGAAAATAAAATTCACTAAGTAAATTTTATAATTATGCAGTGTTTTAGAGGCTGTTGTTTACGCAAGAGGAAGACAAAAATGAAACGAATGTTGTAGGATACCTAGACCCAATAATATGCAAATAGATATGAATGATGCAATATTTCGTTCAATGAAATCTATTTACAGTAGGGAGAAGGTATTTTTTCCAGAATGATGTAAGCTATGAAATGGAAATTATTTTTCTTGAATGAACACGATTTCAAACAATCATAAGCAATGAAATTTCTCAACTTTCTCTTCTAAAAAAAATTTGATGCAAAAAACTTTCTTATGAATGATTACTTGAAAGAATAAATGGATTTAAATTCCTCCTTTCTAAAACCAAATCAGGGGTATAATGATGAAAGGACGAGTAATCAAAGAAAATATATACTCAACAAGTATCCAAATCAAACTTTCAATGAAGATAAAATTAAGGATGACAAGAAAGTGTTTCACTAAATGCAAATGAAAAATGACTTTACAATCGACAAGCAATCCAGAAAATGTAATCAATCCAAAAATTTAAATCTAATCAAAACACTTTTAATCAATCAAGCACTCAGATGCAAAATCAAAGATTATGTCCTTGTTGATAAAAATCAAAAGGTAAAACTGGAAAAAATACTAAGAAAGGTGTTCGATCTCCGAAAACCAATCGACAACAAGACGTGACATGATGCTTTCCCTAAGTTACAATCATTAAATTTACTACCAAAGAAGGAATGAATGACATACCTTTGAATATCTCTTTCTTATATCTTTGTTGTCCTTGCTTCGCTCCAATGCTCTTGTGAGATCATATCTGCAATGACACAAAACAACCAAAGTGAAAGAAACAATAGTATATTCAATGAAAACTTAAACATGTGATCAAGGAGTCATGTAATAAAATGAGAATGATTTTATGGGAAAGAAACATGCCACCGTATTATATTAGATAAAAGTGGAATATACAACCAAACTGCCTTGACGTCGCAAGTTCCCTTTCAGTGGTCAATTGTTCCAACAAACACATACACTTTCTCTGATATTGTATGAGTATAATCCACAAAATCTTGACGGATAAATGGAGACCTCAAGAATCAACTGAAATAGGATTCTTCACACAGTCTCCTATTCTTTCATCAATTCCTTGCTTAATCTTGCTTAACTGTTTCCATGAGAAACCTATCATTATATAGGAGAAGTAGAAGTGGTTAAAGGGATTGGGATGATCCCACCAAATCAGAGAAGCCAGTAGGATCCCAACCATATGGATGGCACCTCACATTCTAGAAGATTCCCCTTTTAGAATATTCATGAACTTATTCCTTTCCTTAGATTTGAACCGATGCCGCACCCTGCCTATATAGTAGCCTGTGGAAACTCTGCGGGCCAGGTATAGAGCAGCCTACAGAAATCAGAGATTTCCGCACTGTGTATTACATGAAGCCTGTGATGTCCTTCTAAAAACCAGTTTTGTAGAGGAAGAAACCAATTACTTTTCTCATGCAAAAGATCCTTTTGAGATCCTGAATACATGCTTGTAGAATCATCATCAGGGTGACCAAAATAATGTGTATCAGCGGGAATGTGGAGGCGACATCTTTGGCAAGGACAGAGATGAGTGATCTGAGAAACAAATCGAGGAATTTTTCTTTGGTGGTTTATGCTTTGCATAAACTACGTCGCCGACGCCATTCATGAATGTGGTCAATGATATGTGTGGATGAGGTTTTTTTAAGCTCAGAGAGCAGTTTGAGACCATTGTCGTGACAAACTGGTAGTTGAAAGAAGGTCAAATTTTTTTTGGCCTAGGATTCAAAAGTCACATGGAACCTTGATTTTTCATCCACATACCATTTTGTTGATGGAACAATGAGTGTGCATTAGAATAACCTTAAATGGACAGAGTCATCCATGATGTTGTTGGAAGATCACCAAAAGTGGAAGGTCATGATATGGTTGGTGGGATCTTCTCTCTCCTTTCTTTCAAACTTGGGAGTGCCTGAAGGTAGTTTGGTAGGCATAGCAGGCCATGTGGGGTCATGCAATATAGGGTCATTTGTGATTTTACTCAAATTAGGTATGTTGATGGATGTCAAATATGGCATGTGGAGTGGCGGTGGAGGATTAGTTCCAACCATGGTATGAGTAGGTTGTGTACCTAACCCTTGAGGGGGGTTGGGTGGGGTTGTACTTTCCCCTTGAGAAGTTGTTTCCCCCCTCGCTTCCTTGTAAAGGAGAGCTAGTGGATGGTTGGCCTTGGGAATTGGATCCAAGTAAATTGGAACCAAGAAAAGTTGATCCCAAGATAGTGGCGTTCAAAGGGGTGTGACAGGTTTGAGCCGATGAGTTGGCGAGATTAGGAACTCCTCCTAGAATAGGAGGGAGATTTCACAAGCATCTAGACCGACAGGGATTCTATGGGTTCCCTATGATGTCTGAATAGAAAAGTGAATGTGTGAAAATGGTGACGAGAGAAATAAATGAACAAGAGACTTTGTATAATTTGGACATTCATAATATATCTCACAATCGCATGCAATCACAAGATAATCATACATAAATAAAATTGAAAAGAAGCATACATGTGGGTAGGTGGATTTTTTCTGCATGGGAGAACAGAGAAAACAAATGCTCGTGTCCTATAGAGATGTAACATCCTTCCTCTCAAATAGCACTGGACCTTCCAATAGCACTCAACAGTGGGGTTTGAAGCTACCGGAAGAGGAACTAGTGAAGGATGAAACAATTAGTTATAATGAGGGGTAGAGGGTGCATATCTCAAAAGAGCTGGTGATATTTCCCAATAGCCACAAAAAATCTGATCAAGGTGCAATTGCAGCCCATAATTGCCACCTGGGTAGATGTCCTAAATTTTGGCCACTAGGTACCTCAGTCAAGGTGCATAATTCATATTTTCGACCTTAGAAATGGGTCACGGCCTGGATCCCTTCCAAGATGTAGGTGCCTAAGTTGGGATGCATAAAACAACTGGACCTCATCCTTTGACCCTTCACGGGTATCTCCCTGCCTTATGGTGTTAGGAACACTTGACTTGGAGGATTTTAAAGTTCCCTATTTGTAAACTTCTAATGTTTGAGGATGTGAGAACCAGATAACGGGGGGTTATTTGGATGCCTACCTTCGAGATCCTACCTAGACTAAAAGATTTCTTTTGGAACCTCCAGTGGAGGAAAACTTAGTGAGTTTTTAGAAAAATTTTAGATGTGGTTGTTTGAGAGATTGAGGGTGTGAACCAATCTCCTTTGAATTAAGTGGTTGTGGATAATTTCTTCAAGAAATAGTGGGATGTTTTAGAATCCTTTTGGAGGAGACCTACTTCAAAATCCACAATTTGAGATGAAATTATGTGAGTGAGGAGTGACTTTGTGTGTGAGCAAGTGATAAAATGTGCCAAATTTTTAATAAGTTATGTGTCACCTTGCAACATGTGGACTTCATGTAGTCCTTACAATTCCTTATTACTATCTTATTATATGAATTTTAAGTGAAGTTATCCTCTTCCAGCTCCAAACTTATCTCTTTGCAGGTAAGGCTAGGCCGGTTAGGATCCCTGCAAGGCAAATGGGTCAAAAAGAAGTTCTCAAACAACCCAAATAGGGAGGAAATTGATACCTTATCCCCAGTATGGTCGCCAATCTGTTGTGTCCCTTTCGTCACTTGAATGAGCAAAAGAGGGGCACTTGCAAGTCTAGTTGGGTCTGCTAGATAGGACAAGGGTTAGTGTATGAATCGAACAATTCAATCACATGAAATAAAGAAACAACCAAGCTAACAACACCTAAATAAATAACTAAAGAATAAAACTAAAATGCATGAGGGAATTAGAACCAAAACTAATAAAAAAAATGACCAATAATCATGCAACCAATGGAGAAGTATATTAGTGGGAAAACACCGTAGAGAAAGGGGGACTTATGGATCCCCTCTTCCTCCTTGGGAGGGCTCTTGATTACCCTATGTGAGATATCTTCTTACAAATGGTAAACTAGAAAGAAAATGGTGAAGAAATCCAAGCTTATTCCCTCAAGAGGTGAGGTGAATAGCTTAGTGAGATGTTTCTAGTATGCTCCAAGAAGAAAGGAGGTTTCTTATAGGAGAATAGAGGTAGCATAACAATACAATGAGATTCTTGAATTCTAAGTGCACCCATGGCATCATTTTATAGCTTCCCTTTGAGGTAATATCCAACTGGTCTTTTGTGTGAACAAGGGGCCCTTTATGGCACCCTCAGGTCTTTGACCAACCCCCCACTCGGATTCAACTTGGATTTGAGGGTCAAATCAAGTTGGGAGATGGTCCAAAAGTGGGTGGGGGCCTGACAACAACCATAAATGCATCATTCAGAGGTGTGCTCAACTTTTCTTATACACAGTCGCGCATATGGAGCATTGTGTGCTATATGGACTTCTTTGGCCGGTGCACTATGCACACGCTTCCTTTAGTGTTTTAGCGCATGTCAATTGTTTGACCAATTGTATAGTTTTTGCCTCTTGGAAAATGATTTCTTGGTGTTGCAGGTGCATTAACAGGTGTTTGGAGATGTTGTATTCCTGTAACCATTTGCGAACGAAATTTCAATGATAACATATGCCCCCTAATGTGTGAGGTCAGGAGCATACGTATAGCCAAAATACATCAATGTTTCTTCTACTGAGAGTGTTGGCACAGGGGTAGACCCAGGGTTCAATGCTCAAGAGCGCACCAACAAAAACCTGACTACCGACCCTTTCAGAAACACTTGCGAAGCAGATGAAGTATCACCCGAGGTAGAGGAAGGGGTGGTTGCAGGACTCATATGTCTGTAACCTTAGCTAGGACACAAATATGTGATTGTAACACCTTAACATATCACTTAGCATTTATAGATCATTAGTATTCAGCCTTAATTTACAGCATAGGTAAACCCTAACAACAAATCGACACAGTATTCACCCAGATCTAGTATATTCAAGTACTAAGCACATTCACAATGGTTAGATCTAACATTCATTCATATTATTCAGCGCTAAGCTATCATATCATATTCATCTAAGCATACATCAGTGCACTAAGCATTAATCATATGAACAATAAAACAACCATAATGCACAAAGAAACCATAACACAGGATATACGTGGTTGACCCCCAGCCTAGGGCTACATCCACCAACTCTTCTTCTCTTTTATAGTCTTTTGTCAATCTTCTACATGCACAGAGCTACAAAATCCTACTCCACATAGGACATGAGATATGCGTGCACTTATCTGGATCCTCCTTCCCCAAGCTAGGTCACAACACAAAGCCCTTATACAGTCTCTTACAGTCACTTGCACTTAGCCTCGCAAGTCTCACACAGTATGCATGAAGCATGTACATCTATCACTTGCACTTAGCACTTAACATCACACCCTTGCGCTTCTCTTAATTACATCACCTATATTTCTATTTATACATTACAAAATGGGCTTAAACATGGGTAAACCCATGGGCCGACATCCCCATACCCGTTACATAAGCCCAAAAACCTAAAATCCCTAACAAGGGGCAGAGATCCCGTGATCTCTGCTTTGACTTGCGCTCTACCTTCGACAGCCTGTCGAAGTCCCAAAATAGGTCAAAAATGACCAAGGATCCTTAAAACTTGGTCAAGGGCCAACAAAGAGTACCCTTGTAAGAAAGAGTGCTGAGAGGAACTACAGGAGAGATCCATTGGAGGGAGAGGGGAAACTGTGGGACTGAACCTTTCTCTAGGTCAGAAAAATAAAGTTTGTATACAAACGAGGTAAGCATGCCCCATGCTCCAGTCATGTAACTCAAAATATGTAAAATAGTAACTGAAGCTGTATGCTGATGTAGATAACTACAGTGCCCTCCGGGGTGGTTTGATAACAACGGATGACAATGCTGATGGTGAACATACTCTGAATAGAGGCAAGGACGACTGTAGGAAGTATCGATGACTCATAGGCATTGATGGCCTAACAAATTCAGAGGTCTTTGGCTAGTATAAAACAACTGTAATAGTCGCAAAGTAATACCCACCGTAACATGATATTGCGTTGAAGTCGAATGTTAAGGGGGGCAATGACAACAAAGATAAATGATGGTTCTCTCTATGTCATCCGAGACTCCTCATTGTAAAGGTAACGAGAGTTAATATAATGTCACCCTTCTGGAAACTATGCTGATGTCGACAGAAAGGGAGACGCGACTCCAAGAAAAAAAGGGATTCATGAAATCTATTGGATAAGATCAAGAATTAATAAGGAACATGGACAAAGTTGATATGTGGTGAGACACAAGACTTCCCTTGGTTGGGGATATATGTGAATCATAAGTGGCAACAACCGTGAAACTGGATCTAGCGTCAGGGGGATGACTAGACGTGGGTTAAATTGTGTGAGAGTCCTAACAAGGTGGAAAAACTTAGAGATCAGGGGTACATGGATGGTGGGATACTTGGGGTTTATGGACAATATCAACAGGAGTAGAATATAATGAATTCCCCAACCAAGGGCGACATGGGTTGCTAATTTGCCAGGAAAAGAAGGTCGCTAAGGGAGACAACAAAAAGCTATGTAAATGTTGTAAACAAAGGTTTTTTACAATGACCAGATGAATAAATAATAATTTGGGATGAGTGTACAGATAAAGAAACGGGTTCCGTAATGCAATATGGCTTGGCCTGAGAGGGCACAAGTTGCGTGGAGAACGAGTGGAGGGTGGGGCCCCCATGGGTGGGTTTCTGTATGAGGTAAATGAATGGATGACAATATCCATATGGGAAAACTTATTGTGGAGGTGTTAGCGTCAGAAGTCACTCCTGGATTGCTTGCAGGAGCAGATCCTGACACCCATCAGTTTAATGTCACGATTTGTTTTAAAGAGGTGATCAAATGGAGGAAAAATCTGAACAATATCGTTTCAACTCGGAAACTAGGCCAGGCATGCAAGGATGAGTGAGGTCTTGATAAACTTCAAACAATGAGTTGCAATAAAGGGTGAGTAGGGGGAAGACTTGCATGAGAAGAGTGCGAAGGTCTATCATAAACATCAGGTTCGTAATAGACTGGAGAAGAAAGCATTCGAATGCAAGATCCTCTTACATTCAAACACAGAAGACCAGAGAATACAATAATGTCACAAAAAATCCTTTATCATAAGATAACTGCAACAATTCATGCGAATCATTCCATCATGAACTCTCTGGCATAAGATGAAACATAGATGGAAAAGGAGAACTGTTTGTCATAAAACAAGAAATCTCAAAGACAGAGGCATAACCAGGAAACCAGAATGTTTGCTAAAACTTTACAGTCGGGAGCTTAGCTCTACCATCGATAGATACAAAAATGGCGAAAATGCCTTCATATACTCAGAACAACAACAGCAGCGGAACCGAGACATTGCATTGAAAGATTTGCATTTGCATGGCTTCTAACAATCAACATATGAAAGATCATGCAACTTATGTCGGACGCAATCTAACTTTTGACAGTTCCAACGACAAATCGACGTGCCTTTAATTCATTTCTATGCTTTCCCATTATGGCGGAGACGATGTCTAACCACCACCAACCGCTTCAATAACTGCTTCAATAACTGCTTCGTTGGGATTGGGGATGGCCCGACCAACTTGGCACCTTTGGGACGTGGAGGGCATCCCGTGCTGCCACCTGGAACAACTGACTAGCCTAAAGAATAGGCATGAGGGCCAGCGCGGAAGATGGGGCACAGGAACGGAGTGATGGGGCCAGAACTGTGAGGGAAAAGAAAGAAGAGATGAGGTTTAAGAGAGGTGGCGGGGGAGACATGTGGCGGAAGATGATAAGTGGAAGGAGTAGGACAAGGCGTAATGGGTGCACTTGTGGTAGGAGGCTGTCATGGAAAGAGGTGGGACACATGGCAGGCAATGGATGGAGGGTGAGTTGGGAAAGGGACCATGTGGACCAAGAGAGGGGGAAGCGACAGATGTCGGAAGATGAGGAGAGGGAAGAAGGGCGCTAGCCTCATCACACGGCCATGAGGAGGATAGGTGGCCAGTGGGAGGTTGGTATACAAGCTGACATGACGGGAAGGAGGCCCACTTGACTAAACATAGAGCCGCTGAGAAGGACGAGATTGTCCAAGCATCGTTGATCCGGGCGCACTGATCTTGGCCGTTGGAAAGCTGCGCGCCCAATTCCGGACCCCCCCCCTCCTCTTAAAGGTAGAAAGGAAGGGGGGGTCTAGAATTTCCTTTATCGCCGTTGATCTGGGCGCGTTGATCTGGACCATTGAAGAGATGCGCCCGCGATTCCGGAGCCCCCCCCCGCTTAAAGGTAG
>ML782578.1:561490-596118 GCA_009831015.1 Picea engelmannii
TACCATGGGCGCATTATCACCCAAAACTTAGGACAAGTGAGTTTTTAACCCATTCTTTTGCGTTCTAACCCCCCTTACAAGAAATATCGTTAACATTTGGCTCCATGGGGGATAGAGTCGTCCCTGTGATGCTCTAAGAACACTTTTGCAGATTCAGTGCCTTTGTTGTTGGGCTATGGAGTCATTTATTAGGTCAAAGACAAAAACAAAACAATATTTACAAAACAAAACACAAAGAGCCGACTGTGGCTCACAAAAAACATTTTTTTAGGAAATGCCCATTTACTGGGCTGCTAAAAACTTCTTTGCCTTCCAGATCCTGCAACCTGTAAGTATTGTTTGCAAATACTTCAAGGATCTTGAAAGGCCCGAACCAGAGGGCATAAAATTTACTATGTTTGCCCCTTTCCTTCCTCGATGCATCCCATTTGAACACCAGGTCACCCTGCTCGAATTATTTCTTTTTGCTCTTCCTGTCAAACGCCTGCTTGATCTTCTTCTGATGATTGTAGGCTCTGTCCATGATCTATTCTCTGATATGCTGCACTTCCACCATCTGATGAATCCTTCTGAGCAAATGGTTAGGTTATTCTTCAAGGTCCTGGAGGAATTTTGCCATAGGTAAGGCGAGCTGAGTGGGGAAAACGACCTCTATTCCATAAACCAGTTGGAAGGGTGAGATACCCAGGGATTTCTTAGTTGTTACCCGATCGGCCCAAAGAGAAAATTTAATCTTTGAGTCACAGGCCCTCTTATTGTCCTCTAGTAGCCTTTTGATAAGATTGATTAGGATTTTATTGGAGGACTCTGCCAGTCCGTTTCCTTGAGGATAGTATGGAGTAGAGTGAATCAGTGCAATCTGGAACTGTTCACAGAATTTGACCAGAGGCTCAGACCGAAAGGGGGAGGCATTATCAGTGACGATTCTACTGGGGCAACCAAATATGGATATAATATCTTCCAGGAAGTTGATAATCGTTTTGTGAGAAGTGCTTTTGGTAGGGACAACTTCTATCCATTTGGTGAAGTAGTCAGTTGCAGTCAGAATCCATCTGTGCTGGCTGCTCGAGGGAGGATGAATTTCTCCGATAAAGTCCAATCCTCACTGCTGAAAGGGTGTTGAAACCACTACGGGCTTTAATGGAAGAGATTTGAGTTGTTTCTTTCCTGAGAACTTCTGGCACTTGATACAAGCCCTGACTTCCCTGCAGACATCAGTAAACAAAGTAGGCCAGTAATACCCAGCCCAGAGGATTTTGTGGGCTATGGTCTTCCAAAAATGATGAACTCCGCAGAGACTTCTATGGAAATCGAACATCACCTTCTGGGCTTGCAGCGGGTCCAGACATCTTAATAGTATCACCAGAGGGTCTCTCTAATACAAGGCTTGGTCAATGAGACAATATCTGACCACTTTGAGCTTTAAAGCTCTGGCCCTACTCTTTCCCAATCCATCAGGGGGCTTTAATTCTTGCAGAAAGTACAAGATATCCCTGTACCAGGGACATGCTTCTACTGGTATGATGGTCTGAGAATTTCTGCTGGATGACTCAGCTTGCTCATTGATGAAGTTAATCCCCAAAGCCTTGCAATTAGATTCAACAAGCAGCTTGGCCAGAAATCGCCCCTTTATCAGCTTGGTGGGCTTAATCTCCAGGTTAAATTCCAGGATCTTGGCGATCCATTTACCCCTTCTCCCGTCTATGTCAGGATGTATAAGGATGTCCTTCACAGAGGTTGAAGGGACATATGCAGTGATTTTTGAGTGCAAGACATAGATCCTAAAAGATTTGAGAGCTTTCACCAATGCATAGGCCTGCTTCTCCATGATCTCATACCGGAGTTCAGCATCTCTCAACGCCTTGCTGTAGAAAGCAATAGGTTGCTCTCACCCTTGATCGTTTTTCTGCAACAAGACTGCTGCTACCGAGTCATTAGAAGCAAACTAGAAAATCAGGAAATCTTTAGAATAATCGGGACTGATTAGCACAGGTGCTTCAGTCAATGCTTTATTTATTTGGGCAAAAGATTCCCTGGGTTCAGTAGTCCATTTCACTTCATTTCCCTTCCTGAGCATGGCTGTGATGTGTTTTACCAGCTCGGCAAAGTTCGAGACGAATCTCCTCAGAAAGTTTATTTTCCCCAAAAAGGCCTGGACTTCCTTCTTGGACCTGGGAAGTGACAGGGTCTGGAGTGCCTCTACCCTACTAGGGTCAATCCTTACTCCTTCTGCCGACACTATATGACCTACCAGCTTCCCCTCATTCATAGAAAACAATGATTTCTTGGGGTTTAAAGATAGGCCATACCTCCGACACTTCAAGAAAACTCTCTTTAAGTGGCAATAGTGCTCTTTATCAGTCTTGGAGAAGACTGTGATGTCGTCCAGATATATCACCACAAACTGGTCCTTCTCCCTGATGAAGGCTATGTCCATGGCTCGCTGAAATGTTTCTCCCGCGTTCATCAGCCCAAAAGGCATTTTGGCATACATGAATGTGCCCCAAGGAGTGGTGAAAGATGTTTTTTCTCTGTCCTCAGGCATGACTGATATCTGATTGTATCCAGAGAAACCATCAATCATGGATATTCTAGATGCACCGGTTACCCTATGCAGTATGTGTTCCATGTTGGGAAGGGGGTAATTGTCCTTCCTGGAGCTTCTATTCAGGTTCCTGAAATCAACGCAGAGTCTGATTTCCCCACTTTTCTTTCTCACCAGAACCAAATTGGCCACCCACTCAAAATATCTCAAGGGGACAATGATCTGGGCATCCAACAACTTCTTTACCTCTTTCTCCATAACGGGTAGCAGCATGGGATTTATCTGTCTCAGATTCTGCTTGAATGGCTTAGCCTCCTCTTTTAGTGGGATCTTGTGCTCAATGACTGATGTGTCATATGTCTTGAGGTCTTCGTAGGTCCATGCGAACACATCAGCAAACTCCTTCAGCAAATTATTATATTCGACCCTCTGCTCCTTGGTCAAACTCCTTGACAACCTGACAAACTTGGGCTCCTCCGGTGTGCCTATGTTGCACTCAGTTGTGTCATCATCATCACCTGAAACTTTACCCTTCACTGCCACATCATTTCCATCGAACAGTCTTTCTAATGGGACAAGTCCCCTCGAAATGTAATTGCTCGGTAGTTGAATAATCTGGTGATCAACAATTCTATTTAAAAGCTCCCCAGGGTGATGGTCACCTTCCATGTCAGGATTCTCATCTATGTGAAATGTAGAAAAGTCATCGATGGACTGGAGAAATTTCTCGATTTCCTGATAATCTTCAAACACTTTCCAGTGTTTGACGTTGTCTGGTACAGTGGGCCTATATTTTATCTCAACATCGGACCCGACAGTGGGCAGCGTAGGAACTTCAAGCAGACTAGCTGTGAAAGATAAAAAGTCGGCTGAGGCATTTTCTTCCCTTGGAATGTAGGAAATGTTAAAAGCCGAGAAAAAATTATTAACAAGGTCCCATACCTCGTTCCTGTAATTCCTGAGACAAGGATGCTTGGCTTGATAAACATTTTTGACCTGTTGGACAATCAGTTCCGCATCTCCAAACACAACCATCTCCTTAATTTCCATTTCCTTTGCAGCTCTTAATCCCAGAACCAGAGCTTCATACTCTGCCACGTTGTTGGTGACTTCAAATTCTAGCTTGTATGACAGAGATATGGTCTCTTGAGAAGGGGATATGAATACCACTCTGGCACCTTCACCTATACTAGAAGAAGCTCCATCAAAGAACATCTTCCAAACAGAGGTGGTTGGAGGGGGTGTCTCCTGATTAAGAATGGGCTACCTTCTGATCTGTAAAGGAGCCTCAGGGGTGTGGGTGAGCTGTAGTAAACTGGAGCCTAAATCAGTGTCCAAGGAATAGATGGGATGATTGGTAGGGTTGGCTTCATCACTGATTATGTAGGCCAGCTGGGCTTCTCTGTATAATATTCTATGCTCCCCTCCAAATACTGGGATAGTGGCATATGTGAGGTACATCTGTAAGGTTCCCCCCAATCTTTTTATCCAAGATCTTGACAACAACATGCCAAACTTAGGGGGAACATCAGCTACCACAATATCCATGACCATACTCTTCATGGGTAGCTAAAACAAAGAAACTGCTAGGTCCTTGATTACTCCCAAACATTGAACCTTCCTGGAGTCGAAAGAATAGAGGTCGTGATAGGCTCAGGTGACTTCCAGTCCTAACTCTTCCATGACATTTTTGGGCATGAGGTTGTGGGAGGCCCCTGAATCCATAAGGAAATTATGCAACACTTTATCATGTATGTTCATGGATGTGTAGAAGGGAGGGGATGAATCATCTCTATCTTCTACCATGGGACCTAGGACAACTGCAGGCCTTTCATCTTGAAGGTTTATGGAGTCTGTGAGTGGGTATGAGGCTTCAAATTTCAACAACTCAGAGAAGCATTTTTTGAATTCCCCATGTCTAATTAACTCAGTGAGTGGCACCGAAATTCTGATCTTTTGGATCTCATGTTCGAAATTGAAAGAAGATATAGGCTTTGGGATTTCTCTAACTTCAGGAACATGATTATAGACAATGGGAGAGAGAGGTTGAGCCTTCTTACCTTTGTGAGCATCTTCTACTTCTTTAGCAGGTTTCTCTGTTCTAGTGGATGGCTCAGGAACATCAAGTGTTGCTGCCCTTTTGTCGGACCTCAGGTGATACCTGCCTCGACCGCTGTTAGCTTTGTCTCCCTTGCTCAATTCATTTAGCTGACTATCCATGAGAGACTCTTCATAGGTTGTCTGAGTGAGATGAGGAAAAGGAGGAGTGTCTTCTAAGTAGTGGATTTCAGGGTCAAGCTCATCTGTTTCTCTTTCCTTCTCATCGACCAACAGATTGTTCTGAAAAGGGGGATGAATTCTCTGGTCTTCTCTGTCTCTTCCCCTTTCCCTGTGCATAGTTGGGGGAGCCAAATTATTATTTGGCCTCCTGAAACCTCCTTTATTTTCGGTGTTCTGAGGGCCCTTATACATTTGTTTCCTTTCCACCTTCAATCTCTCCACTTCTTCGATCAGAAACTTCATCATCTCGGTCAGCTCATTCACTTGAGGGTGGGGCACCGATGGGCCAGAAGTTGAGGTTTCAGATCTTCCTTTTCTTCTGTCTGCGTCAGCTTTGTTCCTCAGTCTGTCAGCTGCCAATATGTTGGATTCCACTTCTACAGCAGCGTATTTCATTTGAACTAAGGAGGTATCTCTTCTTTCTCTTAATAGTAGGCAGAAATTAGGATCAAATGCACCAGCATATGAAATTTGGGAAGAGGCTTTTGAGGGCTTTATCTCTGCAGGGATCTTATTGTACATCTTATTAAATCTTTTGTAGAAGTCAGAGATAGACTCTCCTTCCATTTTCCTCAGAGACCCAAACTCTGTCATGTAATACATGAAATCTTTTCTATCACCCCACTGCCTCATGAAAACGTTATCCAAGGCTTCAATGCCAGCGATAGATCCAAGGGCCAATCCTCTGAACCATTTCCTTACCTCCCCATCCAGGCTCTGGACAAAGACTCTCATCCAGACATCTTCGTTCTCAATATTCAAGTTGTCTGCATAACTGTAAAAAGCAGCTAGGTGCTCTTCAGCAGTTATATCCCCTTCTCCCGTGAGCTTGGGCATATATTTCAAATAATCTCCAGCAGGGACGGGATTCATAGGATGAGGGAGGATTAAAGGAGCATATCTAGCAGCAACTATGGCATCCATTCTATTCAGAGGAGGATTAGCACCAGCCATAGGGGTATTAGGTAGAGGAGAACTCGGAGGAGAAGGAGTGTGGACTGGAGATGTCGGAAAAGAGGTTCTTGGAGGAGACAACGGAGAAAAAAGAGAGAGAGCCAAAGGACTTGAGTGTGCAGATGATTCTCCCTGTATAGTAGTAGCAATAAAAGGAGGGGTGGTGAAACCTTCAGAGGCTTGGGGTCTGTGTTGAGGCACAACTTCCAGGGAGGGGGGAGTGACAAGGAACTCTCTTTCTGATACCAGACCAGGAGGAGAAAACTCAGCAGGAACACTCCCAAAGTTCAGAAAATGGGGAACCTCAGAGGAAGGATGACTAGGAAGCTGAGCACAAGAAAATGGAGTTCTCACAGAAGGGGATGGCGTATTACCTGTTTCGGCGATGGAAGATTCTTTTGCAGAGCTCTTTCCCTTTCTGTGCACTGCTTCTTAGTCAGCTTCTGATGTAGCTAAAGGCAAGTGTGGATTAGACCTCATGTGTCTACCTCTCGAAGCCACAATTGATAGAGCAGGTTCTCCCCAGCGGAGTCGGCACAATGGAGTCGCCAGGTGCACAGTAGCAATCTTCAAGTTCTGATATCTGATGTACCTTCAGAATCAGTTGATCTTTGTCATTCAAATTTGAGGAAAATATTCAACTTCATCCCTGGCAACGGCGCCAGAAATGTTAGCGTCAGAAGTCACTCCTGGATTGCTTGCAGGAGCAGAGCCTGACACCCATCAGTTTAATGTCACGATTTGTTTTAAAGAGGTGATCAAATGGAGGAAAACTCTGAACAATATCATTTCAACTCGAAAACTAGGCCAGACATGCATGGACGAGTGAGTTCTTGATAAAATTCAAACAGTGAGTTGCAATAAAGGGTGAGTAGGGGGGAGACTTGCATGAGAAGAGTGCGAAGGTCTATCATAAACATCAGGTTCGTAACAGACTGGAGAAGAAATCATTCGAACGCAAGATCCTCTTACATTCAAACACAGAAGACCAGAGAATACAATAATGTCACAACAAACTGCAACAATTCACACGAATCATTCGATCATGAACTCTCTGGCATAAGATGAAACATAGATGGAAAAGGAGAACTGTTTGTCATAAAATAGGAAATCTCAAACACAGAGGCATAACCAGGAAACCAGAATTTTTGCTGAAACTTTATAGTCGGGAGCTTAGCTCTACCATCGATAGATACAAAAATGGCGAAAATGCCTTCATATACTCAGAACAACAACAACAGCGGAACCGAGACATTGCATTGAAAGCTTTGCATCTGCATGGCTTCTAACAGTCAACATCTGAAAGATCGTGCAACTTATGTTGGACGCAATCTAACTTTTGACAGTTCCAACGACGAATCGACGTTCCTTTAATTCATTTCCGTGCTTTCCCATTATGGCAGAGACAATGTCTAACCACCACCAACCGCTTCAATAACTGCTTCAATAACTGCTTCGTCGGGATTGGGGATGGCCCGGCCAACTTGGCACCTTTGGGACGTGGAGGGCATCCCGTGCTGCCACCTGGAACAACTGACTGGCCTAAAGAATAGGCATGAGGGCCAGCGCAGAAGATGGGGCACAGGAACGAAGTGATGGGGCCAGAACTGTGAGGGAAAAGAAAGAAGAGATGAGGTTTAAGAGAGGTGGCGGGGGAGACATGTGGCGGAAGACGATAAGTGGAAGGAGTAGGACAAGGCGTAATGGGTGCACTTGTGGTAGGAGGCTGTCGTGGAAAGAGGTGGGACACATGGCAGGCAATGGATGGAGGGTGAGTTGGGAAAGGGACCATGTGGACCAAGAGAGGGGGAAGCGATAGATGTCAGAAGATGAGGAGAGGGAAGAAGGGCGCGAGCCTCATCGCACGGCCAGGAGCAGGATAGGTGGTCAGTGGGAGGTTGGTCTACATGATGACATGACAGGAAGGAGGCCCACTTGAATTAACACAGAGCCCCTGAGAAGGATGATATTGTCCAAGTGCCATTGATCCAGGTGCACTGATATTGGCCGTTGGAAAGTTGCGCTCCCAATTCTGGACCCCCCCCCTCCGCTTAAAGGTAGAAAGGTAGGGGGGGTCCGGAATTGCCTTTATCGCCGTTGATCCGGGCACGCTGATCTGGACCGTTGAAGAGATGCGCATGCGATTCCGGAGCCCCCCCCACCCCCGCTTAAAGGTAGAAAGGACGGGGGGGGTCCGGAATTTCATACGCGTCGTTGATCTGGGCGCGTGAATCGCTGCCGCTCGAACTTGCTCCTTACTTACCACAGGCGCATTATCACCCAAAACTTAGGACAAGTGGGTTTTTAACCCATTCTTTTGCGTTCTAACCCCCCTTACAAGAAATATCGTTAACAGGAGTAAATGGAGGGTGAATGATACTACAGAGGCATAGTCAAATGTGAACCATGATGAGATAACCTGGAGTCCATTGGGAAAGCTAGAAAAATGAGGAGGAGTATGTGGTTGATTCTCAAAAATGCGTAAGACTAGCAGGACTCCCATCCTTAGGGGGTGAAAGTAGCATGAGTGTCAAAGTGCCAAGGGGGGACTATGAATGGGAAAAATCATGTGGGGAAGAGTGATATTGGGTGATAGTACTAATATGCAGCAGATATGATAGTGTTGCAGAGCTGGATGTGGGGATCCTAGAGGTAAATGTCGATGGGTATGGCTGGGAGATGCAATTGAGATTCAGAGGGAATGATTACATGCCAGTGTTGATCATTTTTGGCACAGGGGAAGACCCAGGGTTCAGATCTAAGAGCACACCAACAAGCCCTAGATACTAGCCCTTTCGGCAACACCTGCAAAGCAGATGCAGTCTCACCCGAAGCAGCTATGAGGGGGTTGCAGGACAAAGATGTCTGCAACCAGGGGAATATCAAGTGGATCTATTACAACAACAACACAACATGTATCTATCACTTATCAAGCCAGATCTACCCTGCATAGTTATAGATCTGATCTAATACAACAATGCAAATAACAATATAATAGTGACAGAGATCAAAGCATCAACCACACACAACACAAGATGTATGTGGTTCACCCTCTCTTTAGGGATACGTCCATAGAACTGTGATTAATCCTATAGTTCTTATCTGCGCTCTCAGCTAGAATATCCTCCTTCCCTTTTCTCTTTCTCTCCCCTTCCTACGCACCCAGTTACAGGACTTGATCTTCGTACACAGCTGAAGATCTTACAATACCTAAAGGATTTCTCTCTCTAAGCACTTCTCTCTCCCAATACAATGATCTCTCACACAATACTATATCTAGATCAACAACAATATTGTACCGACCCGACCCAGGTCCTCTTGACCCTTATTTGTACATTACAATACCTCACCGACAACCTTAGGTCAAAACCTAGGTGCAAAAACCCTAGATACAAAAAAAAACCCTAGGTCAATTTGACCCGTGTTTTCCAGGCTTCTTCGGCCTATCTTTCCTTCCTTCTCGCACGGTGCTCCAAACCATCCAACAGTGGATTTTTCCTGCTTGCTGAGTTTTCCTTGATCCATATTCCTTTCTGATCTATAATCCTTGATCTCCTCATCCCACGACTTGTGTTTCCATACTTCGCTCCATATTTTCTAATCTTCTTCTCACTTCAACCAAGTGACAGTCACTGTGTCTTCCATGAAGTGCACATTTCACCTTTTCTTTCTTGATCTTTGCTTTCTTCCATAACCAAGGGACAACAGGCCCCGAAAACTCACCTGTGACTCGTCTTGAGGCACTTTAGATCCGATCCTTCTCCTTTACTTCGACTTTGTACTGCACAATGCAACCTTTTCTTTCTGCTCTATGCCTCCATCACATCCTTGTGGAGACTGTCTTTTCTGTGTCTGGTACCCATTTCAATTGCACCTAGTACCTAGACCCTTTTCCTCATGCATTTACTGAGAGTTGTGAGGTAGCTGGTTGTCATAGTACAACTTCAGTCGACTCCAATTCACCAACCCTTCCTTCCAGTCTCCATTCAATGTCTTCAGCTGCGCAACTTCTCCTTCGGTAACATAGGCGATCTCATATGGTCCGAGCCAATGCATTCTAAACTTTCCAGGGTGTTTTATAAAATTACTGTCATACATCAGTACTAAATCACCTTTCTTGAATGCCTTCTTTTTGATGTGCCTGTCATGATAGGCCTTCTCTCTTTCCTTCTGAACCTGCTGGTGGAATCCTACAATAAATATTTCTTCTTCCAATTCAACCAACCGTGCAAGCCTCTTTTGAACAATGACAATATCATCCATACCTATAAAGGAAACAATTCTAAATCTTGGCACTAAGTATTCCATCAAGACAACAACTTCAAGACCATAAACTAACTTGAAAGGGGTCTGCATTGTTAATTTCTTGCAAGTGGTTCTATAGGCCCATAGTACTGCAGGTACTTTTAAATCCCAATCATTCTTGTTCACGCTACAAATCTTTGTTAGTGTGGTATCCAAGATCTTGTTGAATGCTTCAACTGTTCCGTTTGCTTGTGGATGGGAAGGTGTACTCTTTTGATTGTGGACTGCAAATTATTCAGTTAGGGCTTCAACTATCTTATTGATGAAGTGTGTGCCTTGATCACTCATAAGGATCTTGGGGCATCCAAACCTGGTTATTATGTCATCAAATATAAAACATGCAACTGTAGTTTCACTACAATCCTTAACTGCTCTAGCTTCAGCCCATCTAGTCAGGTATTCTGTCGCAGTAATTATGTACCTTGCTCCTGTGCGCTTTCCTGGTGGGTTTATAGGTCCCATGAAGTCAATGGACCACTTTTCAAATGCTTGTAGGTTCATCTACGATGCTAATGGCATTTTATCTCTTCATTATGGTTTTCCAACTCTTTGGCATACATCACAGGCTCTGGCATAATCTTTAGCATCTTTGTGTAAGGTAGGCCACCAAAGGCCAACACTAAGAACCTTCTGCGTAGTTGATTTCCCTGCGTAATGTCCTCCTGCGATGCCTTTGTGATCTTTTGTGAGGATCAGCGGTATCTTTGTCTCCATAATGAATCTCCTTAATATCTCATCAGGTCCCATCTTGTATAGTTGACTGGCTATAATTGAAAAGTCTGCAACGTGCACCACTAACTGTTTCTTCTAGGGAGCCATGTACTCACTAGGTGCCATTCATGTTGACAGGAGCTGGACTATGTCGAAAAAGTGGTCGTCAATATTTCTAATGCAGAGAAACTATGCATCCAGCAGTGTATCCTCCAAAATGGTGGTTTCTTCACCATGTTCCAACCTTGACAAGTGGTCAGGGCCCTTGTTCATTCTTCATGGCTTAACTATGATTTCAAAATCATATTCTTGAAACAACAGAAGCCATCTTCATATTCGTCCCCCCAACAATGGCTTGTTGACTAGGTACTTCAGTGCAGAGTGATCTGTGAACATTTTAAAGTGTCCTCCCAACAAGTAGTGGGAGAATGTTTGCAATGCATACACCATGGCTAATCCTTCTCTCTCGGTAGTGGTGTAATTAATTTCAGTTGTAGATAGCTTCCTGCTAGAAAAATATAACATATGGTTGATATCTCCTTCTCTAAGTTGTACCAGTACTGCTCCTAATGCAATATAATATGCATCAAAATGCACATGAAACTCTTTTCTCCAATCTGGTAAAAACAGAATAGGTGTAGTAAGCATCTTTTGTTTTAGTGTGTCGAAGCTCATCTGGCATTCTTCTGTCCAGCTAAACTGACAGTCTTTCTTCAAAAACTTCTCCATCGATGCTATAATTTGGGCATATCCTTTAATGAATTTCCTGTAATAGCCAGTATTTCCTAGCGCAATGTGCCATTGTTTGACTGAAGTAGGAGGTGGAAAATCAACTATAATTGCAATTTTTGATGGATCAACCAACAATCCCTACTTGCATACAATATGGCCTAATAGTACTCCAAATGGTGAGAAGAAGATGCACTTCTTCAAATTCAAATCAATTTGACACTGCCTACATTTATCCAACATTAGCTTTAGACATTCAATATGGTTTTTCAACAAAAAAAACACAGTCTAGTCATCAAAATATGCTTCTAAACATTTATGCAAAAATTCTTTGAATGCTTCAACCACCACCTTGGAAAACATGGTTGGGGCATTCTTCAGTCCAAATGGCATCACTGTATATTGGTAGGATCCCCATTCTGTGGAAAATGTGGTCTTGTGGCAGTCCTCCTTGGTAATCCAGATCTAATGGTATCCTGAAAATCCATCTGTAAAAGAATATACCTCCTGGCCTCCCACATTGTCTGACACTTCGTCAGTGAATGGTGTAGGGAAGGGGCCATGCAGACATACATCATTCAACTTCCTGATATCCACACATATCCTAATTTCTCCTGTCTTATTGTCCTTCACGACCATAGGGCTAATTCGCTTCGACTCTTTGACATGTTCAATAATCCCTGCTTCCAGCATTCTGTCGAGTTCAATCTTCACTTTTTCCTTATATTTCAGGTTCAATCTATAGGGTCTTTGCTTGAATGGCTTCGCGCCTGGTTTCAAAGGGATCCTCATATCTCCCATAGGACCTTTGATACCCTTCATATCAATGAACTTGGTCGGAAACAAGTCCTGATACTCGTGCAGTAATTCTGTAATCTTGTCAATGATAGAAACATCCCAATAATATCCAACATTGGCAAGATTTGGTGTCTCCTCTATCCCAATGTTTACTTTTTTAATCTTTATTGGCTGACCAATAAATGGTATCTCAACTCCCGGGCCTTCCACATTTATTTGGCCTTATGTTTTTGCGATGTTCACCTTCCTGGGATCATCATTGTCATCGACATTGATGTTGTAGAAGCTTTGCAATTTTTGGAGAGGCGCAGTCCATTCATCCTCTTTTTGTTCCATAGGGAGGCTAAATGTCTCCTCGAATACCTTCTTCTCACAATTTGTAATTCTTGGTCTACTGAAGGATATTCACTTTCAAATAAAAAGGTGGTTACAAAATTCTGAATCATACCTTCCCAGTCTGCAGTGATGAGGCACATCTCTGCTTGAAGGTACCAGTTGATAGGGGTTGTATCCAGCGTGTTAATGAATCAGTGCACCCATTTTTCTTGAGGGATGTCGCTCCAGGCCTCTTCATAGCTTCGCACATGGTATTTTGGAAAAATTCGACCAGTGTACCTTACTTCACAACTTACTTCTTGTGCTAAGAATCGTGTTGTCCTTAAAGTTTGGCATTGTGTCAAGTCTGTAATATTGATTTTATGTGTCCCACACCATATTTTTGGTGTATCTTTCAGGGCCTCATCCATGGCCAACAGTCTATGTTGTGTTGGCACATTTTCTTCAAAATATGATAAGAAGGATTCTAAAGGATTCAGACCATCAAATGTGGGTAAGTTACTCACTGTTGTGTCGATCCAGTGAACGTGTTTGGTTAATCTAGCACATCTTCTGGTAGATACTTCATACATCTGGTTCTGCCAGTTCTCCAACGCTTCTTTTGAATTGGATGAACACACGTTGTCACTTCTCCATCTTAGATTCCCATCGACTGTAGGGTTGATGTAATATTGTTGTCTGGATGTTAGTTTGTAGATGTTTTCCAATTTGTATGCGTGGTCTTCTTCTCTGATGGGCTTTGTGCATCGCGGACCTTCATATGGATCTAAGGGTGCAATGACCCGAAGGCCATCTCTTTCAAATTTCATACGTCTTTTCTTCAAATCAAATACAGTGGAATTGTTAAAGGCCCAATCGATTCCTAACAACACAGGGTAAGGGAAACTGTCATCGACTATCTCAATTACCTAAAAAACTGTAAATGTTCTTAACCCGTCGATGTCCACAGGGACATGCTCCAATCGTCCAAATGGGCTGAAAGATTTCTGATTAGCCATCCTAAGTCCGATAGGGGAATAGATCAACCTTGATTTTCCCATTAGTGCCCAAGTTTTCTTCGTCATAACATTGACCTCCGATCCTAAGTCGAGGACCACATAGTCTATATCATATTATCCTATCTGAGCATTCAAGTGTAATTCTTTATTTGTCCTTCTCTTCTTACCAATTTGGTGCACTTCCCGATTCAGTAAGGGGTCTATATTTCCTAACTCGTACTGTATGAGTAAGTTTTGTAGCTCTTGCACAACATTTTCATCCTAAATCAACTTAATACAAGTGTATAAAAATTCAATGAGCTTACTTACCTCTTTTCCTTCTTTTGGAGAAACCGACTGATCAAATTCCTAAGGCATCCCATATTCTCATATTTCTGGGCATGTCTAATCCGAAAAGATCTTTTAATGACTGTGGTTGAGTTTTTAATTACATGTGTTAATTAACCATTTATGAAGCTGAATGAAAGAGGATGAAGATGAGAGAATATATCACATCCATAATACATAATACAAATCTGAACTGAAGAAATACGAACAACAAACCATAACAAGAGAAGTGATAATGGAGTTCGACACAAAATTGCCTACGTCTCCGGGCCTTTTTCTTAGTGGGGGAGGCTTCTTTATTTCTGTTCAAATATCAAAAGTACATTAAAACAGTGCCATTAGGCTACAATATTGATCTGGTCATGTTCTTCCAGATCTCTAGAACCTAGCAGAAGAAACGACACACAAAACGGATGATCGGAGCTCCCAGAAATGGCCCGCAAGCGTCTCCTCCTCAACAACTTCCCTGCATAAAAATGGATTTGGCTTGGATTCCCTCCAGCATAACTCTAATTTGACTGTCCTCCATGGCCTCAAACAGGCCTGGTTTTTATAGATCTGAAGTTGGTTATCATTCCCCAACTTCCTCCCAAAATCTGGCCTCAAAAAATGCCCAATATCTCCCAAAATGGATAAAATCCATTAATTACAGGCCAATAAATTAATAAAATCACTGTAATAAAGTTTAAAACCCAAATTAGGATTAAATTGGGTGCAACCCCAAAGCTTGCGTGCCCTTGGTCATATGGTGGGCGACCATGTGGCCAGGCGCTCCACCTATTGTGCACTAGCCCCCTATCCGGGCTGGCTCCTGGTCATCAGGCGCTTGCATAGGATCTCGGGCTAACAGTCCAAAACCGTTCCCCTTTTGGTGGATGGATCCTGGTCCTGTGGGATCTTCCCAAGATCCAAGGACTGATCTCTATCCGCCAACTCTGGGTCGTATGGGATAACCAAAGCAACCGCGGGATGGGGCTAAGCCCCAACCCTTTCGACCCCCAAATAAACTTTTAATTAAAGTTAAATATTTTGTTTACCATATCATTGTTAAGAACCAATAGTGGAGTGGGTGGTTAGCCCGGTCCTACCAGTCTATAACCTAGTGGAGGTTGGGGGTTCGACTCCAGTGGAGACCCCAAAATTTTTCATAACCCAAAAGCCAACCAAGGGGTGCCACGTGGCACTTCTCTATTCATCGAGAATGATGCCATGTGTCAAATGATGATTCACCCACGTGTTTGCCGAGGTGTCTTCCCAGTCATGCCCAGTCATCAACCATACCAACATGTCAGCATGCCACTATACCTACCATGTAAGCCTGTTCCACGTGTCACCCTTATAGTGGTGACATGTGTCATCCTATGACCGGTCTAAATCACCTACCTTACACCCTGTCACCTGCCATGTGTCATCTCCAGATGCTGCCATGCCATCTGTACGAACTATACAGTCAAACCCTTTTTTTTTGCCTGTTTGGGTTTTCGATCAAAATGCAATATTTTTTTCATACAAAGCCCGTTTAACGAAGTAAATATACGGTCGGAATCGGGAGAATGAGGCGAACAAAATGACGTTGGTTTCGTCGAATTCTGAGCACTTTCATTTTGGAGCCTTTTTTAGCCCTTCTACAATCAATGCCTTCACCAATTTTACCTGTCATACCAACCAATGAGATCTTTGATTCATCACCTGAATCCGATCCCAAGTCTGTGGGTCTTGTTGTCATTGCCAATGTTTGCATTCCCTTCTTTTCCTTGAACCACTTTGGCCTCTTCTCGAGATGCAACTGCCAACATCTGTCCTCATCATGTCCCTCTTTCTTGCAATGCTTGCAAGAGGGCTTCCCTTCCTTCCTCGTCACTGCATTTGAATTCTTTCCATGCCATTTCCTCTTGACCTCTTTCCTTGAAGATGATGATTCCCCTGACACACCTGCTTTTCCTGCTTCAATATACGTAACTTGAACAGAAACCTCATCAAGGTTAGTGGGTCCAAACATGAATACAGTGTTTCTAATATGCGCAGGTAAACCTCCTATATACTTCATAAGAGTTTCATGTGTATGTAATGGGATATCTAACATCAATGCCATTTTACGAAAGCTATTTGTATACTCTTGCACTATTTGTCCTTTTCTTAGTTTTTAAAGATTTCCATTCAATTAATGCTTTTTCTTTATAACCCAAAGGATAGAATTGTTTCCTAAGTGTAGAAATGAAGATTTTCCATGATGGAAATACATTACCCAGTTGTTGCGTTCCATTTTGCAAGTTTCTTTGACACAAGATGAGAGTTGTACCTGCAAGTCTCAAAGATGCCAACTTGATTTGTGTGGCCTCATCCTTGATCTGTTGCACACTGCAGTAAACCTCCATCTGCCTGATCCAATTGTCAAGTTTCTCTGCATTTACTTCACCATCATATATGGGTAACTCAAATTTAACATCAAGTTTTAGAAAGTCTCAAAGATTCCAACTTGAAGATTCACCCAAAACTGGTCTCTTTCGTTCCAAGTAATCCTCGTACAAAACTTTCACCATCTCCGACATAGCAAGGAAAGTTTTCTGGAACTCTTTCTCATCTTGAGAAAGCCCTTCTTCCGATGCCATCTTCTCGCTGTGAGAAGATCTCTTTCTCAATCCAATTAATGGATTCTCTAAAACAAGCTCACCTTCACCATGCTGTAGATTTTCCCTGGTTAACATGCAAAACTCAAATCCAAACGTCAACCAACTCTGATACCACTTGATCCGAAAAGATCTTTTAATGACCGTGGTTGAGTTTTTAATTGCATGTGTTAATTAACCATTTATGAAGCTGAATGAAAGAGGATGAAGATGAGAGAATATATCACAGCCATAATACATAATACAGATCTGAACTGAAGCAATAAGAACAACAAACCATAACAAGAGAAGTGATAACGGAGTTCGGCACAAAATTGCCTACGTCTCCGGGCCTTTGTCTCAGTGGGGGAGGCTTCTTTATTTCTGTTCAAAGCTGAAAAGTACATCACAATAGTGCCATTAGGCTACAAGACTGATCTGGTCATGTTCTTCTAGATCTCTAGAACCCAGCAGAAGAAACGACACCCAAAATGGATGACCGGAGCTCCCAAAAATGGCCTGCAAGCATCTCCTCCTCAACAGCTTCCCTGCATAAAAATGGCTTTGGCTTGGCTTCCCTATAGCATAACTCTTCTCTGACTATCCTCCATGGCCTCAAACAGGCCTAGTTTTTATATATCTGAAGTTGGTTATCATTCCCCAACTTCCTCCCAAAATCTGGTCTCCAAAAATGCCCAAAATCTCCCAAAAATCGATAAAATCCATTAATTACAGACCAATAAATTAATAAAATCACTATAATAAAGTTTAAAACCCAAATTAGGATTAAATTGGGTGCAGCCCCCAAGCTTGCATGCCCTTGGTCATATGGTGGGCGGCCATGTGGCCAGGCGCTCCACCTATTGTGTGCTAGCCCCTTGTCCGGGCTGGCTCCTGGTCATCGGGCGCTTGCATAGGATCTCGGGCTAACAGTCCAAAACTGTGCCCCTTTTGGTGGATGGATCTTGGTCCTGTGGGATCCACCCGAGATCCAAGGGATGATCTCTATCCGCCAACTCTGGTTCATATGGGATAACCAAAGCAATCGCGGGCTGGGGCTAAGCCCCAACCCTTTCCGCCCCCAAATAAACTTTTAATTAAAGTTAAATATTTTTTTTACCATATCATTGTTAAGAACCAACAATGGAGCGGGTGGTTAGCCCAGTCCTGCCAGTCCGTATCCTGGTGGAGGTCGGGGTTCAACTCCGGTGGAGACCCCAAAATTTTGTATAACCCAAAATCCAACCAAGGGGTGCCATGTGGCACTTCTCTATTCGCTGAGAATGACACCATGTGTCAAACACTGATTCACCCATGTGTCTGCCGAGGTGTCTGCCTAGTCATGCCCAGTCAACAATCATACCACGATGACAGCATGCCACTGTACCTTCCACGTAAGCCCATCCCATGTGTCACCCTTATAGTGGTGACATGTGTCACCCTCTGACCGGTCTAAATCACCTGTCGTACGCTCCGTCACCTGCCACATGTCATCTCTAGATGCTGCCACGTCAGCTGTACGGACTGTACAGTCAAACCCTTTTTTTTTTGCATGTTTGGGTTTTCGATCAGAATGTGATATATTTTTCATACGAAGCCCATTTGATGAAGTAAATATACGGATGGAATCGGGAGAATGAGACGGACACAATGACGTTGGTTTTGTTGAATTCTGAGCACTTTCATTTTTGAGCCTTTTTGAGCCCTGTCAGGCTCCTGGATCCGATTCTGGATCAATGTCTTTAAGGAAGAACCTTGACTTTCTTTGAACTCTTGCATTTCTTCCTCAAAGATTTGTCTTTCTTTCTTCACATCAAAATTTTGGGTCTTCTCTGCAGTTTTCCTGATACCTGAGTCTTCTGCGATCTTTCCTTGGGTCATTCTATCTTCTCATGTAGCAGTTCCTCCTCAAGTGATAACAGTGACTCTAGGGTTTGTGTTATCAGACTAATCAGTAGGTGTGGACACTAACATATCTCCCTAGATCCACCTGGATCTAGAACAAAACAGGACATGACATGACTCTTTCCCTAAGTTTTGACCATTGAATGAGCTAGTAGGGAGGAACAAGTAACATACCTTTGTATCGCTTCCTAGGGTCTCTGTTGCTCCCTCTTCACTCCAGTGCTCTCGTGAGGTCAAGACCAAGACAACACAAACCAACCAAAGTGAATATAGCAAAATATATTCAACTGTCAAGTTATGTGTATGATCAAGGAATTACACAATAAAGTGAGAATGACTTTATGGGAAAAGGACATGCCGTTGTATCATATTAATCGAAAGTAGAAGATTACAACCTGATCGCCTTGATTTCGCAAGCTTTATTTCGGTGGCTCTTGGCTCCAACACACACACTTTCTCAATCCTTGTATGAAGAAGATCAAATCCTCTTGATAGACTTGCTAGAGTCTCCAAGCTCCTATTCAAGCTAGGTCCTTCACACAATTCTTTCACAAATTCTCCAATGAATCTTTCTTAACCTTTTCCATGAGAATTCCATCAATATATAGGAGAGAATGAGATGGTTACTTAGATAAGAATGATCCCACAATATCAGGCAAACCAGTAAAAGGATAACCATTCGAATGCCAACCCATTCTTCTAGAAGATTCCCTTCTAGAACCATCGAGACTTCATCTTTTTCCAAGCTTTAGAACGAGTTCGCACCCTAGATATGTAGCATAGTACGAGAAGCTCGCACCCTAGCTTAAGGAAGCCTATGAGAATGGGTCATTCTCGCACCCTAGTATATTAGCAACCTGCAAACTCTCTTCAAAAGTAAGTTTTCTAGGAAGAGATGAATGTCACTTTTCTCAGGAGAAAGTTATTATGAGGAGCCTGAGTACACCATCATCAATACACCATCATGATGACCAAAATCATGGGTAACAGTTTGCTCCTCGAGGTTCATCATATATCAATTGCATGTGAGGGTTCTGTTGGGGTCCTCGTCTTTCCTGAAGCTTGGCTAGCAACACGGGGTAGTCCTCGATGACATGCTCGAAGGAGTTGCAATAACTGCAAGTGGTGCAAGGGTTATGACAATCCCTTGCTAGATGTATGGGTTGTGCATAGTTATAACAGATTATTTGTCCTCAGCCTCTACCCATACCTCCTCCTCATCCTCATCCTATGAATCCACCACGAGGATTGAAGTTTCCTCTTCCTTGGGAGTTATACTGCGTAGTGTTTCCTTCTTGATGTACTTCACCTTGGATCTTATATATATCTCTCGATATTTCATGCATGAGATCATAAGCTCTACAATCTCTATCACCATGCCCTACTGATTTATAGAATGTGTAGTACAAGTTTTGGGTGTCTGAACGTATTTATGCATGTAATAACACTCACCAGGGCGATGTCAATTTCTGCATATTTTTCACCAAGGTAAGGTGACTTGCTTCAAGGGGATCGGAGCTCCAGAAGCCAAGTATTCATTGAATAGAGGGAAATGTTCCTTTTCATGAACTTCTTATCTGCATCTGACACACCATATGTCTTCTCTTTTGTCTTTTCCCTTGTCTTTCTTCATGTCTTCAACCTGTAGAGACAAACTAGTTAGCTGACTCAATATCTCACTCATACCTGAGTTGGATTCTCCCATAGAGGCTGATTCAAGCTTCATGGAGATATCCAATGCTTCTACCTGCGAAGCAATCTTCTGCTGCATCAAGGGGACTCTAATATGTGGTAAGAGAGCAGTGATGAACCATTGTTTGTTCTGCTCATCCGTGATCATTAAGGTCAATCTTCCTGTAAGGGTCTTGAATCTTTGATCGAACTCCCAAACATGTTTGGATACCTTTTGCTTGATCTATTTCAACTCTATAATACATTGGGAATCTGACTCAGGTTTCTTAAACTTTGCAATCAACACGTTCTTGATTTCATTCAGTGGCTTAGGTTGTGCAAGTCCTTGGACAAGCTTCATGTACCAGCTCAACGCGTGATCCCTCAGTGTAGTGCTAAACTGGTTTCTTTTAACAACTTCATCGATAACATTCTTAATGTTCCATATGGTCTCACACTAGAACAGGTGCTGATTAGGATCTTTAGATCCATCTCCTCTAAAGATAGGGAGCCTCATATCATCTACCATGGAGCTGCCTAGTTTTCTTGTCTGAGTAGATGCTGAATTGCTAGTAATAGTACTCGGTGGACTCTGGTGATTCTGACTATTCTGATTACTTAGCACTATTGAGGCAATAGAAGGTTTAATAGTACTTACTTTAGTGGTCTGTGTAGGTCCTGAGGTTTCTGGCTCGTTCTGGTGAATTTCCTCAACTTCCCCTTCTTCTGCTCTGGTGGGTTCTAAATGTTCTTTATCTGTCAGATCTGCCTCTTCTCCACTGTAGAAACCCTCTTCCCCGCAGTTTTTCTTAAACAAGTTCTCAAGGTGAACCCCTCAGAATACTCTCCCACTGTGCATATGTCCAGCTTCTATGTCATTGTTTCTATCTGAATTATTGAACATTATCCTTTTCAGATCTTCTTAATCTACTGTATCTTCAAGATGTTCTTCTCATGCAACAACATCTTGAATCTCAACTTCAGGAATTGTAAAAATTTTCCTCTAGGTCCTTTAAAGAAATATCTTTCAACTTGGCTGTATGATTCTACTCTGTCAACAACAAACTTGGTGATATACCCTCCAATGGTACTATCAAACCAGTGATATACTTCTCTGGATACAATGTTATTAATCCTTTTAACCTTCTGGATTAGCACCGATGTCCAAACTACAGGAGATCTAGGTCTTATCTCGAACTGAGTATCTGCTAACCTAGCTAACCATTCATATAGCTCTTGATGGATCCCTCCAAAGAATATCTCATGAATGTCGGTAAAGATATATTTCTCCAACCAATATTCTATACTAAGATTAGGGTTCTTGTTCTAGGCTTTAGTGAAGTCCTTCTCTTGATCCTCTATCCACGTTTGAGTTTCTGTCTTCGATGGGAACCACCTTGACATTCCCTCAAGAATATTCTGGTCCCGACAACGAAACCATTTGTTGGCATAGGGGAAGACCCAGGGTTCAGCTCTAAGAGTGCACCAACAAGCCCTAGCTACTAGCCCTTTCGGAAACACCCGTGAAGCAGATGCAGTCTCACCCAAAGCAACTATGAGGGGGTTGCAGGACAAAGATGTCTACAACCAGGGGAATATCAAGTTGATCTATTACAAAAACAACACAACATGCATATATCACTTATCAAGACAGATCTATCCTGCATAGTTATAGATATGATCTAATACAACAATGCAAATAACAATATAATAGTGATAGAGATCAAAGCATCAACCACACACACAACACAAGATGTACGTGGTTTACCCTCTCTTTAGGGCTACGTCCATAGAACTGTGCTTATGATTTATTAAGATAAAGCCTACAGTTCTTATCTTCTCTCTCAGCTAGTAGATCCTCCTTCCCTTCTCTCTTTCTATCCCCTTCCTGCGCACCTAGTTGCAGGACTTGACCTTCACACACAGGTGAAGATATTACAATACATGAAGGCTTTCTCTCTCTCAACACTTCTCTCTCTCAATACAATGATCTCTCGCACAATGTTGTAGCTAGATGAACAATAATATCATACCGACCTGACCCAGGTCCTCTTGACCCTTATTTATACATTACAATACCTCACCGACAACCTTAGGTCGAAACCTAGGTGCCAAAACCCTAGGTCAATTTGACCCACTTTTTCCGGGCTTCGCCGACCTGTCTTTCCTTCCTTCTCGCATGGTGCTCCAAAGAATCCAATGATGGATTTTTCTCACTTGCTGATTTGTCCTCAATCCATCTTCCTTACTGATCTATCATCCTCGATCTCCTTGTCCCATGGCTTGCGTTTCTATACTCTCCTCCATCTTTTTTTCTCTTCTGCTCACTTCGACCTAGTGACAGTCACTGTGTCTTCCACGAAGTGCGTATTTCACCTTTTCTTTCTTGATCTTCACTTTCTTCCATAAACAAGGGCCAACAATCATATACCTGAAGGGGATGTGCTCGTTTGTGATGACCAAGTACCTGCACACATTAAAACCGAATACCCGACGTGAACAATATATGACGATAAAGAACATATGAGAACTATTTGATAATTTTGAACATGAGCATGCGTACCTGGATCTGATGTGAGAAAAAACGCTCCCCTAGGGCTGAGTATGGATCATGACCTGAGGAATGTGACTGTGTAGGTGGGAGGATCTTGATCCCATGGCTAAAGACAGATCAGAAAACAGAGACTCGGAGCTCCTGTAACTGAGCGTGGAAGTTTGGAGAAAGGGACAATATATAGTTGTGGGGCCCACAATGCCACCTCATTTGTACCTACGCCCATAGTGAGTTGACGAGAGTTTTTTCGAGGAGGTTTGTAGATTACGAGAGTTTGAGATGATTGATCCAGGATTTGCAAGAGCCAGGTTAATGGTCTCATCCTCTTGCATAGTAGATAGGGTTTATTTTTTGGGCAGGGTCATACGGATGGCTGTACTAGGGGTTTTTGTAGGGGTGGGCCCACCAATGCATGGGAGAAGGAAGGGTACCCACACTGAGATGCGCAAGTATAATTCCCTCTCTCACACATGATGTGCAACTATGTTGAAAACAGTTGCGCACGGTGGTGCGTGAGTGGGAAAAACAAGTGCCCATTGGGTGCGCGCCTGTTCAAATTACAACCGTGCACTGTGCGTAGCTATTTCTCATACAACTGCGCATCAGTACACAATTGTGTTGAGAACATGTGCTCATGTATGTGCATCTTTGAGGGTGACAGATGAACATTGATGCGCATCTATTTCTTCGACAACTACGCATTGATGCGCAACTGTGCAAAGAATAGTCGTGCATGTGTGTGCGCCTGTGGGGGTGACAACTGCGCACTTGAGGCAAAGCTGGGGTTTTGAAAAAAAAAATGTATTATTTGAAGTTTTTTCATTAATGAAGGATGATGGCTGATCAAGTGTTGGTTGTGCGATTCCAGGTGACCAACTCAGTATGGTAGTCCATTGGAGAGAGTAGGAATGGGAGCGCCTCAAGGAGGTGGTGAGAGAGGAGCCGGGCATTTAGAGACTTTTGGCAGCCTATGGGTTGCTTAAGTTCTTCGACTGCCCATTGATACAGGTGCATGAGTACCTGCTACAGTATCTGATTTCTATGTAGAGCACTGATCTGTAGTGCTTCATTGTATGGGGGAAGTAGTTGACATTCTCAACTATAGAGGATGTCTATTTCTTGACGGGGCTCCCTTTCCGGGGGATGGCCCTACCTGCTAATCCCCAGTTGCCAGCGGATGTACATTTCGTATATGTGGCATGCAGGTATTGTTGGGGACCAAAAATTGTGTCGGGTTTGGTTGTCTATATCAAGGCGATGGATGATTTTTTGCATCAGTGCATCGCAACGATGATTGTGAGGATCTACAGATCCTTAGCGACTCAGTGGATCAGTGGTGGTCAGCTGAGTATTATTCGGAGAGTGTTGGATGGGGATTTTTTCTCTTGGGGGTTGATGTTGCATTCCAATATGATGGGGTTGATTAACTAGTGTCGGGCTTCTGAATCTGGTGATTGATCTTGGTGGTGTGGTTTTTGGAGAGGGTGCCCATGTTGCGCTCGAGAGTGTTGTTGTCGGCTACAGGGCCACATGAGCCTCAACTGATGTGGTGGTTATCGATTTTGGTATGACATGGAGGTGGGGAGGGTGGAAATTAATTTACAGACACCTTGTAATGTGTGTGGCATCATATGCCATAGATTATGCTGCGGTTCCCATATGGTGGGATGGACTTCCGGCATGACCCGGATATGGTGTTGCCTCCTGGGGAGGTTTGGGACTAGAGAGGTATGTTGGTGTACTTTATGTTTTTTTGATTTTGATAGTATAACATATGTTTATATATGGATGGATGTTGATTCTATCGTTGTTTGTGTTTTTGCATATGTTGGATCCCGAGGCCGAGAGGCGGAGTTGGTTGCAGAGTTGGCTCGTCAGGGGTCAGTTGAACCATCGCAAGTGGGAGAGAGACACTGGAGGGACGAGGCTGGTGCAAGGCCATCCGATAAGGTGAGAGTCAGTCTGAGGCACATATTTGACGATCCAGGTGCAGGGCCATCTCATGTTCCTCAGGGAGAGGCTAGCGGGGACTTAGAGGATTTTCGCCACTGGTTGGAGGTGGTACTACAGGGTGTGCCCGAGGGTATGTGGTCCCATATATAGGATGAGAGAGCCTTGGAAACATGTGTGGGTGGACCTACAGAGTTGCAGACCCTGATCCGCAGAGAATCTCTAGTGGGGGCAGTGATGACTAGATGACTACCCCCCAGACCTGGAGGACCCCCAGCTGGTGGGGAACCAACTACAGATAGAGAACCTGGTGGTGGTTCTCTAGAGGCACCATGAGTGCTATGTTGTATTTATATAGGCCAGTGACCCCATTTTGTATAGGGTAGTGTGACACCCATTTTGTACCTATAGGGGTGAGGGGGGCTCACTTGCCTACGGGTGATGTACATGTTGTACTGTTTTTTAAACATTGATGACACATTGATCTATTTACATGTATGGATATACATGTTTTAGGTCTCCGAGGTGTTTACATGTGATGATATTTTGTTTTTTATGATGTCTAATCTATATGTTGTGATAGATGTTTGTGATGGTTTATGTATGTGTGATGGTGTCTTGATGTGATAAATGCCACTCTAATACTATGTTAGCCATGTTATCTTATATTTGATTGAATTGTCATGGAATATGTGTAAATGTGATGAAATCAAAATGTCGAGATAATATTCTAACTTGCAAGTATTTGCGAAAGAGGCAAGGATCGCATACACGGTATACATTGTTCAGCTATAGGATGACAAGGTGGGAATCTAATAAGACGCTAAGGTGACGAATATTGAGGTGAAGGGCCTCAGCAAGGAGGCCAATGACAGTTGTGTGTTATGCTTGATTTTTGGTTGTTGAGCCCAAACATATGCCGCTGGAGTGGAGCAGTTCATGTGAGGGGGTGTAGAGGGCCCAAGAGGCCAAAGTGAGATTATGTGTCCAATGGCTAGATCCCTCAGCGTAACCGATGTGGTAGGCCTATGGAGGACACATATTTCAATAACATGAATGGTATATTAGACATAAGTTATGGAGGGATCAAAACAAGACTAAAAACTCTACAAATGTGTACAAAAAAAAGAAAAAATCCTAATGTAGAATGACTACGCTCAGACGTAAAACTTCTTTAAGTACAACCTGTTGACATGTTCTTTAAGAGGATAACCTTCTGAGGAGGCCAATATGTATGCACCTTTAGTGAGGCAGTGTTGGACGATGTTGGGTCTGTTCCATAATGACTCGAATTTCCCATGGCCGAAGTATCATGAGCGATATCGTAGGCTAGGATGAGATCTCCTTCGTTGAATGAGTGAAGGTTGACATGGAGGTCAAAGGTGGCTTTAGACCATTTTTTGGATGCATCATTGTTCTGTAATGAAGATGATCAATCTTCATCCAGTGACTCTAAGTTCAGCAAGTGCTACTTGTTATCAGACTAATCGGTAGGTACAAACATTAACAGATCTCCCTAGATCCACCTGGATCTAGAACAAAACAGGACAGGACATGACTCTTTCCCTAAGTTTTGACCATTGAATTAGATAATAGGAAGGAACAAGTAACATACCTTTGTATCGCTTCCTAGGGTCTCTGTTGCTGCCGCTTCACTCCGGTTCTCTCGTGAGGTCAAGACCAAGACAACACAAACCAACCAAAGTGAAGATAGCAAAATATATTCAACTATCAACTTATGTGTATGATCAAGGAATTACATAATAAAGTGAGAATAGTTTTATGGGCAAGGGACATGCCACTGTATTATATTAATTGAAAGTAGAACATTACAACCTGATCACCTTGATTTCACAAGCTCCCTTTCAGTGGATCTTGGCTCCAACACACACACTTGCTCAATCCTTGTATGAAGAAGATCAAATCCTCTTGATAGACTTACTAGAGTCTCCAAGCTCCTGTTCAAGCTAAGTCATTCACACAATTCTTTCACCAATTCTCCAATGAATCTTGCTTAACCTTTTCCATGAGAATTCCCTCAATATATAGGAGAGAATGAGATGGTTACTTAGATAAGAATGATCCCACAATATCAGGGAATCCAGTACAAGGATAACCATTCGAATGCCAACCCATTCTTCCAGAAGATTCCCTTCTAGAACCATCGAGAATTCATCTTTTTCCAAGATTTAGAGAAGGTTCACACCCTAGCTATGTAACAAAGTGTGATAAGTTCGCACCCTGGCTTAAGGCAGCCTGCGAGAATGGGTCATTCTCTCACCTTGGTATACTAGCAACCTGCGAACTCTCTTCAAAAGTGAGTTTTCTGAGAAGAGATGAATGTCAGTTTTCTCTGGAGAAAGTTCTTATGAGGAGCTTGAGTACACCATCATCAATACACCATCACGATGACCAAAATCATGGGTAACAGAATGCCCCCCAAAGTATGAGGCTGGAATCAGTTATAGCCGAAAGACTTTGTAAGCTGCATGTGTGTGTCGGAAACTAGGAGGGCACCTAATCGGAAACCTGCGAACAATGAAGCATCTGCATAATATCATATATATTAATTCTGAGGTAGGCATTCCCATACTCAGATCACAGACTGATGACATTGTATACATAGATCATGGCCACCAATCATACACTGTGGATCCATGCTGTCAAAATATAGCATAGCCACCAGGAATACACTGTGGATCTATGCGAGAAAATTCAAAGTGAGACGACATAGCCACGAGACATACACAGTGGATCTATGTGTCGCAGATTATACATATTCCATCACAACCTGGACAAAGAGATGATATCCAGGGTCTTCAATCTCGCCACCCAAAAGTATGAATCTAACCATTTGATTACATGTGTTGAAGTCGAACATGGTAAAAACCACTTGATTACCGGTCATTGATGAAACCGTTAACAAGTGAGAGGGAAATCACCATTGATGTCAATGAATCCCAAGGTACTCTAGTACAATCCTTAGAATGTGAATGAATGAGTTGAAGTCGAACATCCGATGGAATCTTTCGATCAGGGGTCAATGATGTAAACCCACTGTCGAAAGTGAGGAAACCTTCCATTGAGGCATGCAAGTTCCAAGGTACCAAATAATTTCTAAGTCTTGATTCCAGATAATGAGCTGAAGTCGACGGAACAAAAATCGTCACAGGAGGGCCTTGATGTATCCCCCATCAATGACACGAAATGACTAACAGATTTTGAAGGTGAAACAGAGTATGATGTAAGTTGAACTAGACATAGGGAAGGCCGACACGGAGAGGATGGACAACTGCAGATGACCGACTCAATAGAGGTTTCAGATGAACTTCTCTTGAACATATGAATGACACGACCAATGATTTGGTAGCATTGACTCAAAGACGACACAGGGAATGACCTTGTAGCAAATCGAATGAGAGACAGATGGATTTCCCAAACCAGCTTCAAATGATGAATAGGGGGTGTCATGTTCAAGAGCGACACTTACTGCCAATTAATATGAAGATGAAAACATATCCCTTTCCCAAATTTTCCCCCACCATTTCTGGCGAGTACCTCTTTATTTTTATGCAAGCTTGAGGAGGATAACATATGCTTGTTGATATAAGCTTATCCTTCAGATAAGTCCTTCGGAGTATGTTTAACGAACCCTAAGAAGGAGTGGTTCGGTCCCATTACGGGTCTGTCGATGTTTGTTTAACGAGTCCAAAGATAGAAAACTCGAAGGTTTTTCATGATTATAGAGTCTGGAAAAACACTTAAAAGAGAACTCTCTCAGTTCCTTTTTCGTAAAGTAGTCTGATTAGACCGAAAAAGAGATAAATTATCACCCAACAGACACTTTCTTCAAATACTTTATCGAGCGTGAAAATAGTAAGGTCGCTCGGCTATCTTTTCATGTTTAGAGAGTCTGGAAAGAGCTTAAAGAGGACTCCAGGGGGGTTCCTTTTTCGTGTAACCTTGTTGAGCCTGAAAAAGTGATAAAAGTATGCTCGATCGCGTTCTCATGTATTTTCGAGCATGATAACGGACAAAGACCAAGCTCGAGGTTTTATACAAAAACCATAAAAAACAATCAAAATATGCGATGAAAATAGAAAAATCATGTCCACATCCCTGTACATGAACATCAAAGTCATTACGCCTACAAAAGTTACACTCAAAAGGGAATTAGGGTTTATGTTTTAATCAATAAATAATTAAAAAACTCTAAATAATATGGTAAAAGTAAATATAAAGAAGTAAAAACTCTTTTTACCATATCATTTTCACCTTTCCACTATTTGAGCCCAAAAACCCCTCTTTTACCCTCGAAATTTGGTGTTAGATTGCGGGAGTTACGAGCGTCCATTCGACAAGCCGTCATCGACAGTGAGGTAGGCTCTTTGTCCTCTACTCTCTCATGGTTTTATTTTGCATTTTCATTGGTAAAAAACTCATTTTTGAGTTGATTTTGTGAGCCCTATTTGCGCTCAGCGATTCTCGCAGGTGGCCTACACGGGACCTACGAGAATGGGTCATTCTCGCAGGTGAGCCCACAACAGCCTGCGAGGTTCTCGCACTGTGCCTAAAAGGCACCTGCGAGAACCGCAAAGCATAATTTTTTTTTTTTAAATTTGCTCAATGGAAAAGAACCAATTCATGAATAGAGTTACTAATCCTCTTCTTGTGCTTCTTATGCAAGTAGTTGGCCATAAAAATGGTTCTTGAATGGCATGAAAGGGAGCATGAAGAAGACAATGCCATTGCCGGAAATCATCCACCCACTATTGCCGCTTTGAGAGACTGTGGCCTTCAGAAGTACTTTCGTATCCCGGGCATGAGGGCCCAAGTCAGGTTATTAGAGTACCTTGTGCATATGTGGGATCCCGATCAACAAGTATTCCATGTAGGGGTCCACACACTGTCCTTAGATATTGAGGACATTTACTTTTTGACTGGACTATCACGGCGGGGGTACCACGTGAGCCTGACTGATAGCAGAGGTGGTGGGCTGCCCATGAGTGGGTACTGCCACTTACACTGTGTTCCCAAGGCAGAGAGGAAGAAAGGGAAAGTAGCTATTTGGGGAGTACAGGATTTGACCCTCCGTACTATCTTATTCACCATTGCTCGGATGGCTGGGAGCTCTTCTCCTCACATGGTGCTCCAGAGTTACTTTCAGTATGCCATCGAGTGTACTGAACCCCGGGTTTTTAACTGGGTAGATGCTGTGCTTCGTAGCATGAAAAAGCAGTTGACCAAATGCCGACGATGCGACCTGAAGCAATTCATGTATGGATCTTTGTTGGTGTCCTTCTTCCTCAAGAGGGTTCCATTACTGAGGCTGCAGGTTGAGTGGAATCTGTCGGCTCCTACAGATCCAAGAATACTGAGATGGTGTTGGCTGATGGCCCATCACGTAGTTGGACCAATAATCAAGTATGATGATACCTTCTTCAATTGGCTGTGACCACAGATTTTGATGGTCGACGATTATGCTTATTCCGGGTTGAATTTCCAAGGAGATCGGGACTTAGTCCTACCAGAGGATGCTCAGTGGGGGGAACTTGGTAAGAAGTACACATTTTTTCTTTTAAATGTTTTTGTTAATTTTTATCATATGCAAATGTTTTTTATATGTTTGTCCAAAGACTAAATACAAAACTTGTTGTTGACACAGATGTTGGACCTTACCGACCTCCTGGTACTTCTCCCATTCAACGGCGAGGAGAGGTAGTGCTAGTGCCACAACACGCCGAGGATTATCAAGTAGTGGAACAAAACCTAGAGGGCTTGACCGCAGATATTCCAGACATGCCTCTTGGGGAGGTTCTATGACGCGATCAATGTCATACAGTAGGAGTGTCAGATTCCATGAGTCGACTGCTCCGTAGAGTTGCTCGGGCAGTCATGTGTTACCGTGAACGTCATCCATGATGTCACTTTATAGAAGTTATGAGCTTCAGATTTTGATATTTTGGTCTTCAGACAAAACTTTTTGTAAAAAAATCTTTTGATCGTTATATATACAGACGACTTCTACCAGTTTATCATTTGTTGTGTGAAAATTGATGTGATTGATTTATAAATGATTCAAATGTGTGTCTAATACATAGTTAGCCGATGCATCAGTTAATGTATTTAGACATATAGGAATATGCTGATATTCAATATAATCAAAATAACGCTCCAAGAGGCAAATTTGAAAATACACCCATAACAAAGTAGGACTTCGAATAGTATAGACATTACTTAACTGTAGTACTACAAGCTGCGAATCGAGTCGCACAACCAAATGATGGATTCCAAGCGAGATAGCATCAACCAATAATCCGATAATGGCACTATACTCTGCAATATTGTTGGTCGCACGGCCGAGACACACACCTCGTAAGGAGACAAGTTCGTTTGTAGGGGTGTAAATTGCCCATGCAGCGGAAGCAAGGTTCTGAGTACTACGGCTAGCGCCATCAGCGAAGCCAATGTAGGGTAGAGAAGACTCCGACATCTAGAAATCAAACACAATGTCACATAAGGGCAGAGACCAGATAACGTCAAAAGCAAGCTATAGTAACACACAAGAAGTATGATACAATAAAAATACAAGTACTCGTGCACAGGTGATTTTATGCATAGTACTTCTTCAAGTACAACCCATTCCTGGGTTCACTCAAAGAGATACCATTGTAATCTACTAACTCATAAGCTCCTTTTTCCAAAACTTGTCGAACGATATAAGGACTGCACTGCATGGCTTTGAATTTCCCAACTCCTAACATATCTCGATCTTGTTCATAGAGGAGAACAAGATCTCCTTCGGAGAAAACGTGAGGCTTGACATGTTTGTCGTATTGGGCCTTGACACATTTTTTCTGAGCTTCTATGACTAAGGTGGAATTGCGTCGAGTTTCGTCTAATCGCATAAAATACAATAGACGTTCTTCTTCAGCAAAAGTGTTGGGTAGGAGTTCAACAACTAGTTTTAAAGAGGGTATCTCGCATTCAATCGGGAGAATGGCTTCCACACCATAGACTAATCGGAAAGGTGTAAACCCAGTAGCGGACTTGATGGATGTCTGGTAAGCCCACAATGCCGAAAACAACATTGTGTGCCAACTTGTTTTATGAATCCCTATCATTCGTCGGAGCATAGTTATGAGAACTTTGTTAATTTCTTTGACTTGGTCGTTGGCTTGTGGGTAATAGGGCATTGAGTTTTCATGGCGAAGACCCAACTTTTTAGTAAGTTCGGACATCATGAAGTTTCGAAAGTGGCTACCGTGATCAGTGACGATAGCCTGGGGAACACCAAAACGAGCTATGATGTGATTAAAAATGAATAATGTTGCGGTCTTTCCAGTGTTGTCAAATGTCGGCATCGCCTCGGCCCATTTCGTAAAGTAATCGACGGCTACAATGATGTAACCATCCCCCCCGGACGAGTGAGGGTGACATGTCATGAAATCGATGCCCCATTTTGCAAAGGGACCAATGGAGACCACAGGGTGAAGAGGAGCGGGATGCGACTGTATCTTGTTATTATAGGTCTGGCAGGCATGGCATTTTTGAATGGCGATTATGCAGTCGGTAAATAAAGAAGGCCAAAAATACCCTGCGCGTAAAATCTTCTGCGCAGCAACATACCCAGACATATGACCACCGCAGGCTCCATAATGGCAGTCATTCAGAGCTCTCTCGGCCTCGTCAAATGTGAGGTAGCGTCGGAAAATGGAGTCAATCCCCCGATGATAAAGAGTATCCCTGAGGATAATATATTGACGAGCTTGGTATCGTATTCGACGTCGCTCAGTACTGGACAAAGTTGGCCGAAAAGTATGGGTTTGGAGATATATAATGATATCGCCATACCACAAATCATCGGTGCTGATGAGGAAAAGGGATTCATCGGGTAATGAATCATCTGCTACATTTTCCATTTCAGAATAGGGAAAGTCGCATATCAACTCGACAAACACTGAGGAATTCTTAGACTTGGTGCGTTCGAATTTGATCAGGGGATCAAATTTTGCTGAATTTTCAAAGTGCACAGAATGCAACGAAAACAGTGCCATTGTGTCCGTCTCATCTTCCTGATTCCGGTGGTATATTTACTTTCGCAAACGGAGTCCGTATGAAGGAGTTATTGCGATCTGTCCGCCAAGCCAAATAGGCAAAATTTTGGATGCTAACTGTACCTATCCGTACAGTCCGTACAGCGACGTGGCAGGGCCGTACCATCATGATGATGTGGAAGAGGGAAGACGTGGCACATTTTTATTGGTTGGTGGTTGTCCAATCGGGTGTTGACACGTGTCATTGGATAGTCAATGAAGTGAGGACATGTGGCCCAATTCATTGGCGCCACGTGTCACTTGTTAACTGGTTATTGGGTTCATGTGTAAAACTTAATGGAGGCCGCGAGGTTCGACCCCCGGACCTCCCCACAAGCTAACGCCTTCACATGACCGCCCGGCCATTGGGCCACACAATAGTTCTTATTTAATATATGTGTTGGTATATATTTAAATTTGTTTAATTGTAATATGGGCGGGGGGTCGGGCCGGGGATTAGCCCCGGCCCATGGTTTCGTTGCAAATGTTATATGGCCGTGTCCATTGGTAATCTGACTATGGGCGCGAATTCATACAACAAAACTTTATGTTAAAACATATGTATATGTGGCGCCCGGTTAAATATTTGCACGCGGTTTGATAACACAGTTATATTATATTATATAACCATATTACAAAGTGTGTACGCACGGTTGTACCTTGCGCGGGAGTTACAGAATTGGTTGCACGGTTCCAAAATAGTTAAACCACTTTTTCGCCGAGCCCAAGGTCCTATGAGCCATATGACCGAGTGCCGAGGCGGTTAGGGGCTGGAGGTGCCTTAACCGTCCTACGGTTTGTACCGGTGCATGGTTGCGTACGGGACTGGGTTCTTTACGTTAAATAAGCGTGTGTGCCAGGTTTGGAGAACAAGGGTGCGAATTGTAGAACCAGAGACAACAAAGTTGGAGAAGGAGCTTCAAGGAGGCATATCTTTCTCATTTTTTGACTGTTTCAGGTGCCGAAAGAGCCCAGACAAGGGTTTTGGGACGCTGGGAAGCGATTGGAGCAGTCGGTTTGTCATTTTGAGCATTGTAAGGCATGTTTTTGAGCACTTTGAGAAATTTAATAATAATGATCCATTGGAAGCTGGACCAGGAGATGTAGCCCGAAGTGGGGTGAACTCCTTTATCAAGTTGCTGTGTTTATGTGCTGATGTTCAATGTTTTATGCTGCTGTCTATGTGTATTTTACATAAGTAATCCTTAATTATGTGTTGCAAATTGATCTTGTTGCTTTAAACACATATCATTTAACTTGCAATAATTATTCAAGTTTTTCAAGTCTTCTTCAATTTTTAGATCAAGTTGGTATCAGAGCACTGGTTTTGAAGACTTGATTGTTTTGCAAGTTTTGTTTCTGATGCTCACAAGGTTGAAACTCACATGAGGAGAAGGTCAACTTGTGGAGCCAAGTTCTTATCCGACGAGGAGGAAGCAGTTTTATTCACCGCAAGTTGCAGAGAGACATTCACCAAGCATGGCACATGCAGAAGATCATGAACGTGTTCCAGATGAAGAAGCAGACTTTAGGCAGACTATCATACAGATGAGAGATATGATGAAAGTCATAATGGAACAGACCATGATGTCACAGGGTGAAGGCTCCAACCCTTCAATGTATAAGGGAGGCGGTGGTGACAAGACTCCAGGCAGAGATGGAGGGAATGGTGCTTCTCCACCACCCTCTCCTCCTCCATCATCTTCTTCTTCTTCTTCTTCAAGTTCGAAACATCTTCCCAATGGGCATGGTAAAACTCCTTTGCAAATTCCTTCATTAAATCTTGATATAAAATTTGAGTTTCCACTTTATAATGGAGAAGTTAACGCTGAAAAGTTAGATAACTGGATACGTCAAATTGAA